>CM023203.3:35053053-35328107 GCA_004115045.4 Sinella curviseta | reverse complement strand
CTGAGACTACCTTACTTAGTGAAGCAGTTCAAAGAGACACTTTGCGAAAATAACAGCACAGTTTATATTTTATTATTTAATGATACATATTTATTAATCAATCAGGTTCGACTATTTAAAATACTTTCCGAGAATGTACAACGGTTGTCAATTTTACATTTATAAAAGTTAGCAAATACACGCGAACGTTCACTCCAACCAGCACTCGCAAAAATCACATCAACATTAACTCCTGATTCATACGCTTTACTCGTAGAGGCATGCCTAAAACTGTGGCTCTTATATACACTAACATCAATACCTGCTAATTGCAAAAGGGTCTTCAGCCAACGACTAATTGTTTGGGCACCTATCTCTTTATATGGCGAATCGTATGAAATAAATAACCGATCCCGACCCTTACGGACCACGTTGGTCCGAATAATATATTCATTAAGTGCATCCACAGGGCACAACTTCTCATCAACTACATACCTACATAATTTAATACTTGGCTGTACACGGCCTGGCCTAGAAGTTTTAATGCTAGCACTAATTAAAATAGTAACAAACCCTTCCTCAAATTTTATATCTGACAATTTAATGAGAGAAAGTGATTGGACTCTTTGTCCACTAAGAATAGACACAAGACCGCATACCTTAATCGTTAATTGTTTTAAAGAAATATTATCGTTATCAGGCCACCCGGAAAATAAATTTAGTAATTTTCCTGCATCCCATACAGTATCATATCTCCTCGTTGGAGGTCGAAGTTTACCTATAGCCTTAAGGAACCGCACTAACAATGGATGTGAACCTAATTGCACACCATCTACATTTGGTAGGACCAAAGACAATGCTGAGCGGATTGTATTCAATGAACTATATCCTAGGCCGTTTTTATATAACTTAGTAAAGAAAAGCAAGACAATATTAATTTGAAGGTTAGCTACATCTACGTTTTGATCTGTACAAAATGCATTCCACTTTCTCAGTGCGCAATCATACTGCTTCCTAGTAGATTCACAACATGACGCCATTAAAATATCAACCGTGTCAGAATTTAATCCTTTTTGACAGAACGCTTCCCTGATAAGATTGCGACCATTAGTTGCAGATTCCGCAGCGGGTGTGGTGTTCTAGTGTAGGGACAAGTACAAAGATTTTTATTAGGACCCAAAAATATTATCTGAGACTGTGCCATTGCACGATAATAAGGATACCAAGGTTGAGTATCCCAGTTGGGGGCTACAACTATAACAGTTGACTTCTCATTCCTAATTTTCTGGAGAACTTTCCCGACAATTGCAAATGGAGGGAAAGCGTAAGGCCGACCCTCCGTCCAAGGAAAACTAAATGCATCAACCATAGAGCATTTTGGGTCAGGTCTCCACGAACAATACCGTTCACATTGAAAATTATTATATGATGCAAACAGGTCTATGTCAGGTTTGCCAAAAACCTTACATATTTTAGAATAATAATGCTTCCCCAGCATCCACTCAGAATTATAATCATCTTCCCTAGACAGCGAATCCGCAAAATAATTGTCCTTGCTACTAATATACGTCGCTGTTAATGAAATATTTCGGCAATCGCACCAAGTCCCAGATACGTTTAGCTATGCAATGGAGCGCCTCAGAACGGCAGCCACCATATCTATTTATGTATGAAATAGCTGTTTTATTGTCGATCCTGAGCAGGACAGATTTGTTTTCTACATTGGATGCGAATGAATGTAATCCTAGCTCAACCGCTAACAGTTCTAGACAATTAATATGTAATTGGCGTTCGACCTCGGTCCATTTTCCCTTTGCTGATCTCCCATCGCAAGTTGCCCCCCATGCAAACAATGAAGCATCACTCGTGATTGTCAAATCGTAATGATTAGATTTGATATAGTTTGGAGAGTCAATATTATTTAGCCACCAAGATGCATCGTTTCTACCTTCATCCGACAAGCACATTAGGGCTGAATAGTTAGCTTCGTTAATAGTTAATGCTCTACTCTTTTCTACTTCTATTTGTCTAGTGTAGAGCGGACCGTTGGTCACACCAGGACACGCAGCCACTAAAGTGCCAACAAAAACAGCAACTTCTCGTATAGTAAAAGGTTTAGGTTGAACAAATCTTGCACACATTTCCTTAATTCTTCTCTTTTTATCGTTTGGTAGAAAAATGCACATTGGACTCGTATCAAACATCAAACCTAAATATTCAATGCATTGAACTGGAGTGAGAACTGATTTCTCTGAGATTAAAAAGCCTAAGCGCTTTAAAAGTGAAAGTGTTGAGTTTAAATTATCAAGACATCGTTCTTTACTTTCGCCTAACAATAAAATATCATCCAAGTATATCACAGAAAGGAAGCCTTGCTGACGGAGAATTTTTACCACTTCTTTCATTAATTTTGTAAAGATTTTGGGGGCCACTGAAAGCCCAAATGGAAGGCATTGATATTCATAGATTATGTTCTCCCACTGAAATCTTAAATATTTCTTAGAATTACTTCCCATTGGAACAAGATGATATGCATCTTTTAAATCTATCTTTGCTAAAAACATATCTTTTTGCAATAATGATACTACTGTTCTCCAGTCCTCCATTTTAAAGTGCTCACATTTGATGAACCTATTTAGTGGTTTAAGATTAATCACCAAGCGATGTTTGTTATTGCCCTTAGGAACCGGGAATACACTGGAAATAAATTGATCTTCGTGTTTATCTACAGAAAGTATTGCTCCTATCTCGACAAGTCTAGCAACTAAAGCTTGCGTAGTTTTATAATCAGAATCACTTAATTTTGGGTTTTCAGGAATGGAACATTGAACAGGGTGTGACATAAACGAGATTTCATATCCTTTCACAATGTCCAAAATAATTTTGTTAGTAGTTATAGCCTCCCACTGGGACAAATGCTTTTCTAAAATGCATGCGTATCTGCTTACGTTAGTGTCTACATACGCCGACGCTGATGGAATTGTTGAGGTGGACGGCGTCCCCTCGGAAACTGATACTGGAATCCTCCTCGCTGACTCTGGAATTGCTGCCCGCCGCGACTCATTGCATGCGACGGGCGAAACGAGTTTAAATCTCGGTTACCCCGGCTTCCCTGAGGTCTGTAGGGATAATAACGGTGCGTTTGATGTAGCGGGCTTGGACGCAGAATAGTGGAAGTTGCTTTCACCTCCTTCAGGCTTTGTTCCAGATTGTCCCCGAATAAAAACTTGCTGACTGGTACCCTGGAAGAGCAAAGTGCTCCGTACTCGGCCTTGATAATCGGCTTCAAGTTCATACGCCGTTTTACATTCAAATCATGATTAGCCAATGCAATAGATTTAGCCGCATCAAGGAGCGGCTCCAACAAAGGTGGTAATTTTTCTTTTTCCACCAAATTGAAGGTTTGATCCATCATCCTCCCAAGTGCAACCTGAGCCCTAATCAGGTTTTGCTGCAGCGCTTGGAGCCTGGCGTCATTTGTCTTTGCTGACATGGGCAAACCGGACCATATCTCTGGGTTGACAGAAGGCACGACCAACTCCTTGCAATTTTCAGGGGTTTTGTATATTTGTCGCCACTGATCCAGGATTTCTCTTGTAGCAGAATACTTTTGAATTGACTGGAACGTTGAAGCAGTGACTTTGGAAAGCTCTGGCGCAAATTCGTTTGGGGAATTAACCTCTTCGAGCATTTCCCTGACCTCGTCATCCAAATCCAATTCTAGTTCAGTTCTTTTTTCAGTAGTCTCGTTTACATTATCAGTGAGTGAGTTCATAATCTTGAAAATCTCATTAGGCTCATTGTTTGACTCGATTGGCGGCCGGGAGTCCGAGAGGCGGTTAGTTAAACACTTCAGCGAAGTGGAAAGCTCCTGTAAGGCTGATGATTGCGCACCAGCAAACGATTTCATGGTTTCGTTTTGAGCATTTAAAACAGGAAGCAGTTGATCCATACTATTAGCTATTCATTAAAAGATTCTCTTACTATTTTGTCTCTTCATAATTATTCAAATACACTTATTTAAATATCTTGCTTCTTATAACCAAGCCTACCTCTTGTAGCTAAACTTCCAAACGAGGGTGGGACAAAAGCAGGCGGATTTACGTACTGATAAGTACCTGGCAGGTTCTGCGAACCGGTTGCTTCGTTAGCGGCCATCGTCTGCTGAAGTAATTATACAAACAATTTTCAAACATTAGCGTTGGATCAGACAGCGTCAGTCCATTAAGTCAATATAGAAAGGGACAACGTCCTCAATCAGACTTCATTAAATATGTTTCGGTTCTGCCAGCGGCATGACCATTGTTTAATGTAGTAATTTACTGTAAAAATTTACTTGGCCTAGACCACGTCTGACCTGACCGAACTTTATGAAAGGGACAGCGTCCTCAATCTCGGCCATCAAAGCAAAATATTAATCTACAATTAACAACCACCTTTTCTTGACAAGGAAAGACCTAAGCCAATTCATTACTTAAAACTGGCCTTTAAAAACTGAAAAAAGTAATTAAACCATACCCCTCTAATTAAATATAATTAAATATATTTAAACTTACGTGATGAACGGGCTAAGATGGACGGAAAAGCACTGATTAAAACTGGAAAGTTTAAAATATGACGAAAATCCAAGAGCTGTGTTAACAGATCCTCCGGCCACAAGAAGAAGACTGACGGCTGGATGGACGGAACGGAGCGGATGAGCAGCAGCGGAGACGAAACACACGTGTGTTTATTTTCCCGCTGTGAATGTGTGGCAGACCTCCAGCTACCTGAAGGGGAGCTTCACTAAGTAAGGTACTTTTGCGTATATAGTTTACATGAAACTGGCAGCTAGAGCTGGATAAAATGTATTTTGGGCAACATGCTTCAAGTACAAAACATGCACGCTCCAAACAATGTAGCGATCTTCATCATAAGACGAAGAAGGAAAGGAGGTTGATGGTGATAGTTTTCAGTAATTGTAGAGCTCCAACTGACGCTGTGTTGGTGATGATGATCATGATGCTAAAAATAACAAAAGTACATGCAATAGTAAAACTATTCACGAGACAGCCACTACTATAGTATGTAGGGATAGTTGTAACAGAAATACACCGGAATTTTAGACGGAAATTTGGTGAAGAAGTTGAACATCTTATATAGCCCGTTTTGCTGTGTCTCAGAGTATGACCACAGCAGCAGCAGCAGCCGACGTAGCAAAAGAGAAAGTTTTAAATTTAGGTCGACTTTTTACTTTACGTTTTCCCCAAGCCATAAATGTCAGTCAGTTGTAGAAAGGTTTTCTACATTACCCAATATTTTAGTTGAGATTGATGAAAGGAGAAAATATGGAAAGTTTCGGTTCGAGAATTTTTCATAGTCTCTATCCGTTGCTGAAAATTGGACGTGCACTTATTAAAAAGTTGGTGGACTGATTGAAAAAAATACAAGCTAGATGATATCATTGCATTGATTGTTTTTGAAATTTGATACTACCCGTCCCAGAAAAAAAAGAAACAACAAATGTGCACGTAGACACACAACTTGTGTAATACATAATATATATTTTTTTATTTATATTTATATAAACCTTGCATTTAACTAACTCATTCATGATAAATTCAACAAGTCATGCTATAAAAATAAGTGTTGAGAAACAGGTAAACTGGCATGAATTATTTTGGTAGTTGTTGGGGAACGGTAAGTGGTGAGGTAGCTATTTTGGCGGAGTATGGTGAAATTTACATGTCTACGTGCACACAAGGTGCACACATGTGCAACATTTTTCTTGGGGAAATACCTAGACAGGCATTTTTCTTAAACTTGAACATTTTTTTTTCGCGTGCTGTACCTATAAGCATAACCACCTGAACCACTACTGTTTAAGATGTCAAACAACTTTTTGAACTTTTGTAAAAATTCGCTGCTGGACGCTGTCTCACTCCACGTTTCCATAATCATAGGTATATTATGTAGGAGCACAAGACAAGTGTGTGTTTGTGTGACTCATTTTTTTTAAATCTCAATTTACACATGTTATGTATATGTGCATCCAAAAACTCCCTGCTACTACCTAAAAAATGTACAGTGAACATGGAGTCATCAGATCATGTTGACCTTTATGAATGTAAGGTGCGCAGTATTTTCTAGGAGTATTTTATAACGCTCATGAATAAAAGTTTGCAAAAAAAACAGATGTACACATGTGTACCCCCCATTACCATTACTGTATCATACATTTTGAATGTGTATATAAATATGTATGAAATCAGATTGTGCATACCAAAAGGAGTCGATATTTATTTAGCATTTTAAAGGAAAAAATCTAATGAAATGCAAACACAGCACTACATGTCATCATTCTCTCACTCAAAAGAGTCCGTTTTCTACTCTCGCAGAAATTTCTTGTCTATGGGCAGTGGCCACCACCGTATGTAAAAATACTAATCAAGGACAGAAGCACATCAGACCGGTCCGGTGTCAACGGTTGCGTTTTAAATGAACGTGAAATTGATTCAGTGTAGGCATTTCTTTTTCGTACCTCCAATTAAGGTAGCTCCCTCAAATCGAGTAGCTTGCCACTGCCTAATTTATTTTCTATTTTACACACTCGCTCTTGTACTTTGTGCGTGTTTTATTGACATTTCAAGTAAACTATTATATACATTTTGAATCTCATAATAAACTTGCCAAACAAGTTGCATCTCTCTCTCGTTAAATCTCGAGTGTGCATGTACATATGTACCCACAATAACAATTGGGCATGTTATACAAACATTTAAACGAAACGAAATCTTAGTAAATTATTACTGTGCATCTTATATTTTAATATCTCTAGTTATATATTTGCGCTATGGATAATAAATACATACACAGATAATATTGTCTTACATGTTATGCAAAAAAAACTTTACGTGTAAACCAACACGTAGCCTGAGTGGCTGTGAGTCCCATGCTGATTAGTTCCTTAGAGATATGTGCGAAGAAAATGATCGATACGCCTGTACTCACACCGTGTGGGACTATGCGAAACAAAGAAATTATTATGTGCAAAAAACCGGTGGAGAGCGTTTTTTGCGACTTACTTGTGTACTCCTTTGGTCGAAGACTTGCAAAGTCGAAGTCTTATAGCCGTTCCCGCTATAGGTAGCTATTCCGAGAAGATGAATTGAGTTAGGCATAATATAGCATAAGCATTATCCTTGCCAATAAAAATTGTATTGGTTTACGCTGTCTGTCTATACTACTACACATTTTACAATTTTACTTTAACTTCATATCCAGGAAGATGAACGTCTCATCAAAAGGATTAGATCTAACATGTTTACCGTGCATGCTGTGATTCTAAATATTTTCATGTTGGCGATGTATAAAATCGCCAGATATTTTCGCATCAGCACGACATTTGTCACTTGAGTGCATGCAAAGAAGCTGCTGGTGTGAAGTGGTGGAGTTGTTATATAATCTTTTGGTAAATTAAGTGATAGTGCACACCAAGATCATTTCGAAGCCCAAGTTTTGCTTCGGGACAAGATGAGCCACGTAAAGTGTTCCGCGTTTATTTTGCTGGTAGCAGTCGCTTCCATCCTTTGTCAGGAAAACAGCGTCTCCGATGATGACTTGACCATCACGTATAGTCAAAAGTTGGCGCTAGATAAGGTGAGAATTACAAAAATCAACAAAACAAAAAAAAATTTCGTGTACAAACTTTGAAATAATAGAGCCATGCAATAATGTTCTCCTCTTCTTATTTGTCTCTGGATTCCTCTTTAGTTTAAGGCTCGTGTCCTTCCAGTCTTGCCTCATGATTACATGAAAGAAGATGTCTACCTCATCAATTGGCTTCGTGGTAAGCACAATATATTGAAAATTTCATATCGGTCATTACATGTTTAATTACCTTCATGTTTTGTATGAATTTGATTTTAGCAAGGAGCTTTGACGTTAATCAAGCGGAAGAGTTTCTGAAAGAGGTAATTATTAAATACATTTCGAATAAGTATATCAAGAGAAAAGTATGACATCATAAGTTTAATCAATCATTTTCTTTTATTCTATAGAATCTGAAATGGAGAAAGGCCAATGGAATTGACAAGATTCACGAAGAGGACTTTACTGACGTACTTGCCGAATATCCCGTCTATGTCGACACTGTTGACAAAAATGGCGCTCCAGGTACGTTTCTGGGTATTTATTACTTCAAATATAAGTTGGCAATTTCATTAAAACATTTGATACATAAATGGCTATTATTATTTCAGTTATTACGGCTGTAGCTGGAACCTGGAATTTAAGGCAAGTTATGCTAACTGGTCAGTCATCTCGGTTGCATCGTCTCCTGTACAAAATCATGGATGAAGCATCCATGAAGGTGCGAAAAGCTCAGCAATCGGGGAAGAATGTAAGCACGCCTAGAATTTAATTGCATTTTCAAGTGCGCTGAACAAAACTGGACGCTAATCTATTTATACGCATGTGTATTATTTCAGGTTACGCGCTTCCACTTCCTGTTGAATCTCGAAGGGTTTAATCTCGTTCAACACGGATGTGCTAGGTGATTTTTTAATTGTAGATCTGCTTTTAATTAATGATTACCTAGTTCAATGTTGTAAGCATTATGTCATATGTATGTTTAATTAGGTGCATCCTGGGAATGCTCAATTTCATTCAAGGTTATGAAAATTACTTCCCAGGAATGACAGACAAGATCGTAATTTTCAATGGTAACAGCATATTTTTATGATTATCTACCTAATGTTATCGTTTCACGAGGGAACGTTTTTGTAACAAAAACTATTTTATTTGCAGCTCCACCAACTATTCAAGCTGTTCGTCCCGTTGTACGTGGCGCCTTGTCTGGACGAACGCGTGGTCATATTACCCTTATCGGTACAAACAAGCCAGAGTGGCAAAACTTCCTCCTAAAATTCATTGACGCCACTCAATTGACTGAGGACTTTGGCGGGACCAGAGTCAGGGATTAATGCCAGTAGTAGATTACCAATTTTCATAGCTTTCATCTTTGTTGAAATTGAAACTATACATTCTAATGCAACATATTGTACTGCACACAGTAGAATAAGTTTAAATTATTGTCTCGTTCTGTACAAATGTGTGAGTGACAACTATTCTCTGTCCAAGCCAGTTTCTAGCTCTGTTATTCCTTTCACAATGTCTTCCTTTTCCAAGTCCTTTTAATATTAATATTGCAAAAGATTTTTAAAAAGTTTTATAGGTGCAGGTCACAAAAAAAAGGTGAGCAAAAATGGGTTAAGTACAGGTACATGTGTCAGGTCTTAAAAGAGAAACATAGCATTCCGTGTGACATTCAGGGAATTCCATGTGACTATGCAGTATCTCATTCTCTTTGATCTGGTTTCGTTGTACTGTCTTGTAATAGTTGCTATTATGAGCCCAGTGTGACATAATATACAAAAAAATGTATGTGGATCGTACACTCTCACCCTCTTACAATTACGTCGTCGCTAGAATATTTATTTTGTTAAAATGCAACATGGTACAGTTTATTGAAAATGAGCTGATAAAGTCAAAAAATGAACAAGCTTTAAAAATAAAAATATAACCAATTGACAATGCAAATAAAAGTATACATTGTTCGTTAAAAAAAGTTACATCCTTATTGTGTGCTCATTTCTAATTTAACGCATTCAAAAATCCATTTGTTTGCAATGCAATGGATTCTCTACAGTTCATATATTTTTACAACCATGTAATAGTGATAAATTAATCCAGCTGTACGAATCTTTATTCATTTACCAGGAAATAAAAGCCTAAAAATAAGTTTAAAACGTGTAAAGATGTAAGCGATAATGCAATCAGGTGTATCATATCTTGAACTCTATACAAACAGACGAAAGAATAATTACTCCAAAGTGCAATGTCAGTGGCAAATTATGCTGTTATTAAAAGGTACGGCACATATATATTCATATTTACGTACTTACGCATGTAATTTGGAGGTCAGAATATCTTTAAAACTCTGATAGGATCAGTTTTCTCACGATATGCTAGGTATACTATTATACACACGTTTACATGTTATTTATCAATAATGAATATACCTAGTTTATAATACCCAATGATCAATAAACTCTCACGGCTAATTGATATAACTATACCAAAATTCCTGCAACAGAGGGATTTATAAACTTGCTACAAAGTCGATATATCTTATATACTCATCATATACTGCTAATGATTTTTAATTTTCCACTTCCGTTTCCTAAATAAATAAAACTCTTGAAAAATATCGTCTCAAGGTTTTAAACAGATTTGTGCTGCAATAATGAATATGAAGGTAAATGAAGGCAAGGAATTTTTAACGTACATTCTTTTTAAACAAATTTCAAAAATACAAAAACATTACCCTTGAACGGAAGCATAATGATTTAGTTTTCGAAATGCATTCGAGTATCAAGTTCCCACTAATAAAACAAGCAAATGTAACCGTATGAACTCTAAAATAATAGGTTTAGAGCATCCGCTTGTCGCAAAAACAATTTTTATTAGAAAAGCAGGAAACGCATATGTAGGCACGTACTTTATATGAAGACTGGTTGAGTAAGTCTAGTCTCTCTGCTAAGGCACTTTCTACACAATTGAAAACGGCTAACCAGAGACATTATCACCTTTATCACCTCTCCGCCTAAAATATTTTGTTGACAAGTTTCTCACGATACTGGTTTCATAATCCATCTCACCTCAACAGAAAGTGCATGCGGGAAGGTCGTTGGACACTTGACACTGCATTCTAATAGCTTTATTATTTAAATCTGTCAATACTTTTACTGTATTGCTAGCGCCATTTAATTATAGTTAAACTAAACTTAAAAGCGGAAATGTTTTATAGTGCAATTATAAAAAATGGAGACTATGAGACATGTCATAATTTAAATCGCGATGCTCATCAAGGTACATTTCTTTATAAATAGGGATCTTACAGAAGAGAATATTGTCACTTCTCGTTTAGATATGAGACCAAACTCTTCAATAAATTTGGTTTCACTTTTACGTTCTCAGAATTTGCAAAATTTGGTGTTTTAGAGGAAACTTATTAAACTAAGCCTTTTCGTTCATCTTAGAATGGACGCATTAAAATTTGCGATATTTATCGCATTGCTTTACGCACCATGCGATTTTGGGGTTAGTGGTGTAGCAGTGGATTTAGACTTACGTTTGACTCCAGACGAAAAACAGGTTATGGATAAGGTAAGAATTAAGATTCAAAGATTTGGTACACCTTTATACTTTTTAACGCAAATACCTATTATCTAGTTTCTTCATATTGGTATGTATTTTGTAGTTTAAGAAACTCATGATACCAAAACTACCGCATAGGTACATGCACGAAGAGATATATTTGGTGCGATGGCTGAGAGGTATACATATTTTATCTTTACTTACACACATTCTTATTTTCACAATTCGTTTCCTCGTTATAAGATATGTATTTGTAATTAATTTTATTCAGCAAGAAACTTTGACCTGAAAAAGTCTGAAGAATTTTTGTTGGCGGTAAGATAAAATGCCAATAAAGTTCATCATCAAAAATTCATTCTATCATCCTAATGGATTAAATCTGCTTTTCTAGAATCTAAAATGGCGAAAACAGAATAAAATGGATACAATTCATAAAGAAGACTGGACTGATATGCAGCATGATTTTCCATACTATATAGACGGGCTAGACAAAGAAGGTCGGCCAATTATCACTGCTATTTCACGCGAATGGGATCTCAGAAATGCCGTTATGTAAGTTAGGTTTTGAGAAATATATTCTTACACTGTTAATTAGTTCCGTAATGAAGCATCCAGTAGTACACCCACGTATAGTAACGTCACAGATTCTTTTGAAATAGCACTGGACGTGTGCGTCGAGCCTTACGTTTTCTGGATAAGGCAATGGACGAATGCTATCATATACTGCGTCAGAGACAGTTGGAAGGTCACAATGTACGCATATGAGTAACAATTCACACATAAATTATAAAAGTTGCTAAAAATCTATCGGTGAATAGGCACCTTATGTTGATGTTTTGAAAATAAAATATTTTCAGGTAACCCAATTCATTTTAATACTCCATATGGGTAGCTTTTCTCTTCATCAGCACGGCTGTCCAAGATGTATTTATATTTATAATTAATAATATTAAACTTAATTTTCTTAAACTGCTCGCATTATAACAATATTGATTTCATATCTGTGCTATTTATAGGTATAACAGGCATTTTGGAGTTTGTAGACTCCTATGAACGTAAGTGTAATGTAAGCTGTGAATCACTCATAGAATGATGAGAATAATGTTAATTGCAAAATTATGGCTTTATTTTCAGATCACTTTCCTGGAATGGCCGATAAAATTCTTCTAATTCAAAGTAAGAATATTTGTCGTGTCAGTATCTAAAAATATATATGTACACTAATACGTTCATTTTCTCACAAATCATTAACATGATCTGAATTTATTGTTTCCAATAAACCCAGCTCCTCCAGTGTTTGAAACTGTAGGACAGTTAGTACGAGAAGCTCAAAGTCCATTAACCCGTGAAGCCATGAAAATTTACGGTTTAGACCCAAAGGTCTGGAAGAAAGCTTTGTTGGATACAATTGACGAAACCCAACTTACGGTTGAGTTTGGAGGAACAAAACGCGAATACACGGGACAATTCCGTAATTATACTACTCCCTCTGCCATTGCCCACTCAATATTATTTTGAATCACTAAAATTTACAATTGTCATGTTATGTATGTTTTGCTAACTATTGTTAAACCGTCCACTTTACCTGTAATGATTCAATGATTATGAAAATCATCAAACGTGCGTTGGCGTAATAAACACACATCACCCCCTTACGATGAAATTGTGCACTGCTTCTACATGTGGAGCTCGTCCTGACGCTAAAAGCATAATCCGGACTGAACAAAGAAATTTCGCAAATCAAGTTGCATAAAACCCTTACTAGATAGTGTAGACTTTCACTTGTGCATCCGAATACTTTCTATCTCTCCATTTCAAGACTCCCATGTTAGAGATTAGAGAAACTTACAGCGAATGGAAAGTTCTTACGTTTCCCAATGTATCATTTCTTTTACCTTCATTATCTATGATTATCCTTTTGTCAGTTTTTCATTCACGCGAGTCTTTTCAAAATCAAAAGATTTTTAAAGGTATATTCTACTCAGTATTTTTGGCATCACGATAGTATTGATATTTGTGTCCGGATTGAGGTGAAGGTGAAGTCTTGTAAAGCCGCTACTAATTGTATTTACCTTTAAGGAATAATTCATCAGATGGACTGATAGCGGTATCCAATCGTTAGAGCTTTTACCAATTATCCTGATTACTCGAGCATGTAAACAAGATCTTTATTTTATATAGGCATTGCGTAAGTGTAGACCAGTATGCGTTGATGTAGGACTTGTGTGAATTAAAGGAAAAGAATATATCTTAATAGAGAAGTAAAAAAAGATTCCACAAACTCGGTTTTTCTTGTTTTAGAGAACGAGATAATTACATGGATATTTTTTATTAATGGTAATTTTTTCTGACGTAACGTTTGCACTGAACTTTGCATTACGTCAGATCGAAGACAAAAGAAGCATTATTGATCATACCATTTTTTTCATTTAAATTAGGTAGAAATGAACCCATTTATAAATAAAAGATTCCATTCTCTGGTATCCAGTTTCTCCCCCAGTGAATCTGGTAACTTAATTTTATTCATAGGAAATATACTAAGAACGCTAGCATCATGACATCATCGAGTCGATCACGTGTGTCTCTAAATAGTGTACTTGCGTAAGTTTCAAATTATTTATACCATGATGAGCGCGACAAATGATAGAAGTGCTGATAATCAGTGGCATGAATAAAACGTGTCCGTAGCATACACTAATTGTTTCCATCTTTGGAACTAAATAAAATGGTAATTACTATTGACATCATTATTTCAACTTGCCTTGTAGAAACAGTGTGCATGTTTTTTGGATTTTTCAAAAATACGTTTCAAAGCAATGCAAGAAAATGAGAATGTTTTTCTTCGCTTTGATACAACACCTCGCGTGGGCATTGTCAGTTATTTCGCCCTCCAATACATATATAATTTCTTCCGCCATTATAAACTTAATTATAGAAGCGTTTATGATTTTTGCAAGAAAGGCGGGGGTGTTTTAACACATATCGTAACTGAAATATTCTACATTTCCCTTACATCTATCTACACACCAAACATTCGTTTGCTCTCATAGAAAATCAAAAGACATAAATGACTCAAAATAACTCAAATGATTAATCTGTGATGAACCAGTACAGGGCCTGACAAACCGGACCCCGTCTTCCGTTCCCCGATTTATGATCATAATCAAAATGTTTCCCTGCTTCCTCCAATGGGACTGACTCAGACAAGTGAAAGTGGGGGACGTTATGACTGCTATTATACTATGGTATAGAACGTGCTCTAATGAGTGATTTGTCAGAAATCGGTGATTACGGTTCTAAACTAAACATATGTAAGTATATGTCGTTCAGGAAACAATAGGCAAATAAATGCAGTGGCGGAGTAGGGAGTATAGTAACTGATTTACAGACATTTTTAGATCCTTATTCCATTTCGGTTAATTCTGATGAGTACGAATTTAAAGAAATGGGAGGTAGGATGATGTGTTATCTTTCATCTTCATCATTAAAGCCACCCGCAAATCTTTATAAGGATGTAGTGAGATGTAGTTCATATGAAATCCTGTGTCTATGCCATTGGTATTTAAATAAACCTGAATAAGTGGATGTGCTCAATGAGATAAATAAAATCTTTGTTATCGTCAACGTTTCGTAAGCTTTTATGTATTCAAATCAAGGTATTATAAATTCACTCGCGATATCTATAGAAAATAGTTTTATTGTAATAGTGATTATTTTCTATAATGATCGTGAATTCACTTTTGTTTCCAAGAGGAGATTCATGTGTGGATACTGATAATAATCCTTCATCTATTACTCTTCACAGTGAGCAAAAAGTGACTCTTCACATATCTTATGAGGGAAAAATAGTATGGATGCAATAATTTCGACTACTACATAGTACACATTTTGAACATATAAAAATTCATAACGGTTAATGTACAGTGATTATTATTGATTATTTTCAGATATGTCATAAGATTTGTAACAGGTCAAAAAACGTAAACAAAGTATCTATTGTAGTTTTTGCAATTGTGTGATGTTTACTTTACCTTATTTACCTGTTCCGGTTTACACAAATTTTCCAATTAATTCTCGATGGTTTACTTACTCAACTTCCAAGGTGGATAACTTTTCAAGTTTTGTTTGCCCAATCAATCCGTTCATGTGATTCACAAAAGTGCGATATAAGAGCATTGACATAATGAGAGCATGCAAAGTGACGAACTTATGACGTGATGGATTTGCTACGTCATTTGCTGTCATTCATTTCATGGCATCAACAAAATGTGCGAGTTGCCAAGTATCATCATGCTCATCGCAATGATTCAATTTTTTGATAGTAAATATTATGCTCTATTTTCTTCTTATACATTATAAACCAACCCCAATAGGTATGAGATGCATTTTTATGAGTATAAAGCCATGTAACACGGTGGGAGGAAATATGGCTATCACATTTCTCCCTTGCTTTCTCCACCACATAGAGAGACAGTGTAAACATGTTGATAAAATCTCCAACATTTCCTTGTACGCACACACACCCACGCAGACATCTTAACAATAGGCGTTTCTCATTTTCATAATTTATGATAATCGCTTACATATTAACTTTATCTCATTTACGCCAAAGATACCACTAGTCAGCACATCGCAATTTCTTCATCATCCAATTTTACTTGAGACATAGCGCCGCTATGATAGCGGAATACTATGAACATAAAAAAGTAGGTAGTTGTAGGTACCTAACCGATTATTCGATATAGATGAGCGATGGATGGAATATACTAACAATTGCCACGCATCATTTCATTTTCATCTTTATTTCACACAAGTATGACAAGCAAAGAAGATACTAATCTATCCTGAACAAACCTACGCTCTTTGTAAAAGACAATCTCTGTTTTCACAAACTCCTTAAAATCAAGGTGGCTTTCCCACAGAGCTCGAGGGCAACCATAGCACACTGGTTTGCCGCTGGTGTTTCTACATTTAAAACTTTTACTTTATCTTTATCCTACATCGCAAACGTTCAACCATCATCATCCTCCCAACGCATTCATCATTCTCGGCAAGTAGTGGCATACAAACCTGCAATGAAAGTTCGTTTCTGCAGGAAATTTCATCAAACGCGTGCTGCGGTGTGTGTGTACCGTCACGTCATCGACAAAGATTCATGTCGCCCCTCCTGGCTTATTTGTGGATCATTTTTTTGCGTATCAGAGGGAGTCCCATGTAAAGCGTGTAAGCTCGCTTACTGAAGTGCTAACACGAACTACACGTTACTAGTTGTCTGTCATGAGACATAATAACGCTGTCATAGTTATGATGTACGATAGATCATGATTACAGGTGTTTACAATCCGTTGAGTGTCTAACCTATACTTCATCTGCAGTAGCAAACACTTTGGAACGTTGGCTTACCTCGTTGCCCGGTTGCCCCATGGGTCGCGTAATCATACTCCTGGATAGTCGTTGCTTTGTTTGTTGTGTTTTTGTATGTATCTACGTATTTAATGTATTAATATGTGTTTTGTGTCTTAGATTTCTTAGATGTGGAGCGTGGATGCTATAATGTAACAAAGTTCTGCAAAGCTTTCACCCATATACACATGTGCAGCATGATGAAGCCATTCATATGAGTGTAGGAGAAGATAATTAATTTGTAGTGACCAAATTCATGCAATTATAGTCAATCAGATCTGCAAATATTGTATTCGTTCCATGAAACTTGTGTTAACTATTTGACGACATCTCTGACTAATAAAATGCAGCGACATGAATGCCACCGACGTCATTGGTTTTTCGTAAATACTGTCAGTCAGTGTCAGTACATTACATACTCCTTTCATCCAGCTATTTAGACATTCTTTTGATGAAAACGAACATTCCTCCTTCAAACAGAATACGTAAGGATACGTACTTACACCCAAAAGTTTCAAGGTTTACCGTTCTTGACGTCTGCGAAGAGTAGTTAGTCGAAAATAAGATAATGGCGACCATGACCATGTATTTGTATGTATGCTCGTGACCGAAATTGAATAGGACTGATATATTGCTCATGACGATGATCAACATTATCATTCAACAAACGCTCCTCCGCCCACATTCAAAGTAAAAAACCTCTATGAATTTAATCATTATTACACAATATCCTATGTCATTTATTCCTATTGAAATGTTAAGCTCCATTATGTCACCATCAAGAAATGCTTAAAGACATACATATCTCCCTGACAGGAAGGATGTTTGTCAATGCGTCTTTTAACATCATTTGAATGCTTTCTCCGTACGATGACCGACAACTGAAAGTTGGTTGAGAGTTTATGTGCGACGAGACGAGGCACGTGTATCAGTTTGAATGTTTATATGAACAGAAAGCAACCGAAAAGCACGGAAATGTTCTGGTTGCGTTTACGCTCTCAAACATTTGAATAAGTGGATAATTACACAACACCTTTACCGTCTTACTTTCCTCTCTACTGTATCCTTTCCTTGTGTGTCACAACACAGTGGGTTGACGTAATCTTTGGCGTGACGTTATCATATTTTTGCAATTTGTTTGAACATGAATTAGTTAAACACACAGACAAAGAGAAAGGTGACTGGGACTATTATGTCCTTAATTAATTTGTAATTCAAGTCTAATTTTATCACAGCCACAAATCTTTCATCGTACAAAAATAGCATAATCGTGGCATACATACATTTGAAGCGTTTGTTCAATAAAAATAAATTAAATTAGCACATAACGACTTTTATATGGCAGTGTAAATGCTCCTCACTAAAGGGCCCATATTCGAATGTAATCTATTTGAAGTGCAGAGTTCTCATCGTCCCAGGTAGGGAGCCATTCACTTCGTGCATTCCAAAATTCCTCCCGCGCCTAGAAGAGAAAATTATGTAGTGAAATACATTATCATAATGAATGTAATACGAAGGACGACCAATAAAAACCCACATAACTAATACTAATAATAAAGCAAAGCCTCTTTCTAAGGAACAGAATCTGAGTAGACTCAAGTCGAGACTCTCATGGTGCCCCACATGAGACCTGAGACAACAAAGTTTTTCACTTTTTGTTGAAGAGCACGTGATTTTCTTCAAAATCTGGTGCTGGCAATCAAATTGAAATTGTATTGTAGTATTTCTAAAGAAAATATAACAAAATTGATCTGATTTCAAGTGCCATTATTAGTCAGAAATGATATATCAATACATTAAGTCGAATGTAACATTTGACGCGCTTGTCGTTAACCGTTTGAAAATCACGTTCCTCGTTCCTGACTCAAATGGAATGTTGACCGAAATTCATAGAGTTCCTTTTTCCTGGCACGACCTTCGATGCATGTGACTATAGCATGTATGAACTTTCTCTCTCACGCATGGAGATGAGCCAACATGACAGCGTGTTAATACGACGAGGACTACAACCCAGCTACACGGTTATAGATTATATAGAGTACTTACATTAGGACTACTGTTCTTCCAAGGCTTAGGCGGTGTAGTATTTTCGGGAAAGTATCCTGACGTTGCTCCGACAGCCACGTTTAGGATTATATAAAACTGTTAATGTGAGATTACACAAGGCTTATGAGCTGACATTCAATTAAGCACCAATTCATCAGAACGTGTTAAGAACAAGGAATATTATATGCAAGGTAAGATTGTATCATTTCGTACGGGTTGATTAAAGGGTGACATCTTTTCTTCGTCCCATAGCTTTGGTCCGGTAAAGTTTCCCATTTCCCAAAAGCCTCCCGTGGGTGGTGTAACTGTTCCCAGGACTTCCTCGTCGAGAGTGAAAATGATTTGGTCTGTGAGAATAGTATAGAAACACTGCATTGTTCATTGTTGTTCTTCGCATACTCAACGAACTCACTACTGGATCTTGTTTATTTATTAATTATGCACGTTGTAATTACATTACAACATTGTCTACATTTACAAAGCAATGATATTGATGATAACAACATTATAATACTTACTGCTTTGGAACTATCCCTGTCGTGATAAATACTGCTAACATATTAAATTACTAGTCGTTAAAACAAAACTTGTATAAGCCGTTATCAGATATTACCTGGAGTCCATATTATGCCGTAATTATGAAACTTGGAGTGAAATCCCTCGGGATCATTTCTCTTGAAATGTGCGAGCCTCCACATATCCGTGGTACGGTTTATTCCAAAATGCAGCGTTGATCCAAACTGATTGCTACCAATGTCTTCTCCAGCAGACGTGTAAAGCAGCTTATTCCCACGGCTCTCCATAATGTCAATTTCCCCAGACTGTGGCCACATTCCAAACTTGTTTCCTTGAGGCATCAACCAAATGGCTGAAAAACAAAGAAAATGTCTCAGAGTTAAGGCACGCTCTGAATCCTCAATTTTCCTTAAAACATTATTTTAGTGTGCAATACTAAAATAAACCACACAGTATATAATGAGTATACTTTTTGCATGTTATATTATAATATGTCGTCTCTGGTGTAAGGTGTACAGGAACCTGATAACATTTCCCCTGACTATTGTTGAGAATTTGAATGTAGAGTATTTTATATTCATGGTAGCACTTAAAATGCACGCTCGCAATAAACACTTTGGATGAATTTGTCTTTGTCTACTATTCTATGCGTAGCTTCCCATGGGAAAGTATGTGTGGTCGTATTGTCTTCCTACTTATAGTTTATAATAATATTTAGCAAGCGTATTATGTATATATGAAGTGACGCCATTCCCAACACCCTTTTATTTTAACACGTTTTACTTGCAGCCAAAAACTTACCAGGCCATATCCAATCTCCCAACGGCAATTTTGCTCGAACCTCCAAGTGTCCATACCTAAAGCCGAAAGCACTTCTAGTGTTGATTCTGGCTGACACTATTGGACTAATGATGTCGCCATTGCTTCCTCGTTTAGCTCTCATTTTACAACTTTTCCTGGTTGGATCAGTACATCTGAAAAAGAGGTGAAGCGGGGGTGTTGGTGAAAGAAGAAAGAAATGTCATTTTTTGGTCATTAGTTTTTAATTTCAAATTAATCCAGCGTATAGCACATCATGAAATACATGGAGGAGGATGAAAGGCAATTCACCCAAATCCCCTGTACCCGGAATCAAACTTGAATCATAATCATTTACCTAGCACCCAGATCCACTGTCCCAGCTCGCAAAAACCTTTCCCCGTATTTGGCAGCTGTTGCTGTTGGTTTAATGTATAGAATCCCATCGCGAACGTAACTGTTTGCGGGATCGTCATCGTACATTTGAAACTCGCCATTCTATCGGGTTTAGTAATAAGAAAGCCACTTTTAATGAGAACAATTAGCTATGTATGGGTGGGGTAGGATAATTTCGGAATAGGATATCTGAGAGTAATAAATAATTCACTGTAAAAGTCTGTGCGTATTATTGCGTACCGTCCTTCCAGCCGCCGCGATTTCATGCTCCCATACATTTCTATCGAATGTATAAAACTCTTCCGAGAAGATTAGTTCCCCAGACTGATGATTTCGGCGAATCATTGATGTGGTGGAAGACCAAATCCTCCCTTATTTAAAAAGAATATCGACATATAAGATCAAAGAAGTCAATTATCTCACAAATGCATTATGCAGTATAATCTTGCAATATTAAGCATTACACAGACCAAGACTTGTGGTTGAATTAAGTATAGTATTATAAGCTTAAAGAACTCGTGCTCGAAAAACGGGGGCGTATGTAATATATGTAATAGTAAACCATGCTGTGTGTCATTAGTTTTTTCCTACTCTCATATAAACATCCTTAAGTATAAAGGCACGGTATATCATATTTCACATGAGTTATTATTCCACATTTGTAAAGAATAAAGAAAACAACAACTAACTGTCTGTGTAAAAAGCAAATTAGTTTAACGTACACCGCATTTTTTTTGTCATTTCTGCCATTAAGCAGACTTGGACAAGCAGTGCTAAAGAAATTTTTCTAATATAAAACACAGTTCACAATGGATAATGCATTAATGATAGATTATACCAAATACATACCTCTACTTCGACGTGCTTGTTGTTGTTGTTGCGCCTCAGCTTCATTAGGGCAAAATAGCGACATTGTACAAACTGCAAGGACTAGAAAGCTAGCTATTCGCCTTCCCGGTATATTCGTTAACGGCAGATCCATTTTAATTATTTTGGTGTGACAACAAATGACAATATTATGAATGATACACAAACACGAAGATGCTACCGGTTAAAAGCTTTCCAGTTTCATGTAATGGACTTCATCTCCTGTGTCACTGAACAAAGCATGCTACGTCAACTCACATAATCACTACCATCACTACTAGTCCTCCCACTCATATATAAAAAGATGTAAGAATGCAGTAATCATCAGCTCTCGTTTGTATTTACATATATTTGGTATTAAATAACAAGGGTGGGTGGTGGTTGTAAAAAGTTTTAAATGTCACTTGTCAACTTTTGTTTATGACATGAGAAAGAATGGATACTGGAGAATAACAAAAACCTAAATAAACGCTTTAAATTGACAAAGTAAGAGAGTTTGTTGAGAGAGGATGGTTACAATACAAACAGACAAAGCACACCTTTACTACTTTCGCTTGAAATGGTCCGGAAAATCAAAAGAAATGTAACAGGATTACCAATTTGAGTTTGTAAGGTATGCATTCACTAATAAATAATTATAAAGGAACGGTGCTAGTTGCTTTGTTGAATAACAGCCAGAGAAATGAACTTGAAAACCGTTCTCGGCAAGCTTGAGCGCGTACTCCAAAAGAGACCGTTCTCTCTCATTCGATAAGTTGTTGTCAAAAATCTTTTAGCTTGGAACCAACACACCGGCCTGAATCCCAAATAGCGCCTATAAAATACTGTTACAGATAGTTCCTCACTGACAACACAATTGCAAGTACATTTGAAACTGTAATACGAATGTCACCCACCATCATTTTATAGACAGTCACCAACGTTTGAGCTACGCATTACGCACCATATAATTATAATGTAAATCACCAAAATATTTATCACAATTAAAAAATCCTGCTGCCACGTAATTGCACATGATTATAGAGGGGTCACGTACAGACAAACACATTTTTATTTTTGTCAGCTCACATCACACACACTCACTCAGTACTTGTTGTTGGTGCTTTGAAACAGTTAAGCCATACTGCGTTTATAATACCATCAGTTACGACTAGACTTGGATCTAATAAAAATCAAGCGCTGGAGGACGCGGAATTGGGTGACATATTTTATAAAAACACAAAGCCATTTTATCGTTCTAATACATTGTTCCTAAAAAATAATATAAAATTTATGGCATTTGGGGCTTAGTTATTTATGTCAAAACAAAATGGAACACATTTTTATTGATTTAGCAAGTTACGCGATAATCCACTGAACCGAATAACTATGAGGAGGGAAGTATGTAGTAAAATTAGATCATGCCCTTCAATGTCAGATTCCATTCTGAAATAATACTTTTAGAGGTAGTAAAAAGATATAAGCTGATATGTGTATGCACTAGGTTCGCTATCCACTATTCCTCTATATTGTACTCTATAATATGTCATTATGTTTTCAATATAACTGCTTTGCTATATTTTGAATAAATATTGATGTTATATACTATTGAAATGTCAAAACCAGAATTCCATGAAAGCGTTCTTCACTCAACTAATGAATGCACTCGTTCTGATTTATATAAATAACTGCTTGGGTTTTTGTTTTGCATGGCTGGTTGTTGGAATGCGTGCTTACGCACCGCAGAACTAAACAATTAGTTGCAATCATAATAATAAAAACCAATAAAAGATGTTGAAGAAGTAAAACATTATTCAACGTGATTAAATAACATGCCTTTTCTCATCAACCTCAGACACAACTATTGTTATTATAATTCATCAGTTGGCTTTTGTTACTACCACTGCAAAAGTGAGATTTCAATTCTTTGATGATGCAGAAGATGGATCAATTTGTGGCACGTTATTATGTAACGTTCCCAGTTCCCAGCCTTTTGAAAAAATAGTCAAGAGAGTGTGCTGAAAAGAATAGAGCGGCAATATTATGTACACATTCGCTAGACATGTTGCCGAAGTATACATTTTTTGTAACGTCAAAAATATTGAAAGCATGACTGTGAATTTTATGAGCTGAGATTTTCTTATTGATGACTGCATACATGATTAACATGATGATGCTTTGCAGCGTACTTTGTGTCAATTTGTGAACAGCAGAAATTGCTCAGCACATCACATTTTTAGTATTACAGCATGGAGTAGTGTATCGTAGAATTGTGGTCTTGTCAGAAAATTGCTTCCTGAGTAATTTTCTCATTTGTTTTGTCTACAACGTTACGATATTTAATTTGTTTCATTTTCATTCGTTCTGTCCAAATGAAGAAAGGAACCGTCACGCATAGGTTGCAGTAACAAAGCCCAACCTATGGAGTATGACTAGGTAATAATGGTTCTATGTAAAACAGTTCACTTACTACATTTTTAACCTACCGGTTGGTTCTGGACAGCATATTATGAAATGTTCATTCATATCATGCCAGTCATGAATGTCACGTAATTTTGTGCTTGGAAATGAACAACACCATAGACAGATCACAAAATGATCATCATTTGTCAGTGCAATGATAATACATATATCTGTGCATTATTCATGTTGTTCGTTATATGAACCAAGTACAAACTATGCATTTTGATTGGAATCAAGGAATGATCAAAGTGATACGCATAACCTTAACTAAATACACTGGATTGCAAAATGGAACACGTACTTATTAGCCATTTTTTGCGTTGCGTTATGAGTTATGTATGTACATGATCCAAAATCCAAACATGATCCAGACCGTGAAATCCATTTATTTCATTCAGACAGAATCTGATTACAATTTCTCGTCGTAATTGCATCCAACGATAAATTCATTCAGCAGATAATAACGTTGTTTTGCTGTTGTATTTAGCGTCAATAGTGTGTCACGAATGGTGTAAATGTGTAATGAGACGATGAAAACTGCTGGACTTTTGTAACACTGTTCTTCATAACTGGCCTTGTTAAAGTTGACGTTTTTACCTGATAGCAATAGAATAAACTCTTTAATTTGTACACACATCTGTAGTACGTAAACGTAACACGAGGCAATGGAAATAAATAATATTTGAAGAATGTTTGGCACTTGCCCGTGTATTTGCCATTTCTACATAAGGTCATTACCAAGCTTTATCAAAAGGTCGCTTTTGAGTCATGTTCGGTGCAAAACCGAAACAAAACTATCACATTAACATTTTATATTTCAACGGACGCTGGTTCAATAAAATGCTGGCTTTACTTTGTCAACAAAAGTATGCAGTTAGAATTCTCACTATTTTCATTAACTAACTTTTACCTTAATATTAATAGTTTATCTTTTATAAATGAACTCAATTTCATGCGTGAGGTGAGCAGAGACAATAGTTCTTTGCTCACCGATTCTGACAACAATACTAATGTGCCTCTGGGAAATCAGTAGGTTTTGTGAAATCAAGGTCATGATACTTTTTTTTAAAATCAAATTACTGCAGAATTTTACACGTACAAGTTAATTTAGTCATTTACGTTAGTGAGCCGAGAACTCCGTACCGGTCACTGGATAATTAATAGTTCACCCATGATTTGAGCATTTTCAGTGAAATAGAAATTTAACTATTCTTGCATACCTATTCATATAACTGTCTGTGAAGCAGCAGCCCATCATGCATTGCTTGCCATATACAATATGCTATGATCCGCTGATTCATGTGTAGTTTGTTAATGGGAGTATGGAACAACCTAAAACAACTTTCAAGATAAAATTGAACAAAGACTAACAACGAGAAATATGGACTAGTAAAGTAAGTAGATGAAATACTAGATTTTACCAGAAATTTAACGCACCATTATATATTTCTCATTGCATATTGGAATCACCTCATGTGCCTGGCACTGTTATATAATATTGCATTGTAAAGTGACTGAAAAAGGTTAAAAGTATAGAATCCATAATATCTCGTTTGCTGTGTCGAGTCGAATATACACAAGTATTCTAATTATGACAATCGAATACCTACTTGAGAACAGCTTGTTGTTTGCTCACAGGAATATTTACTTGATGATGTATCTGTGCAAAGATTAAAATAAAAATTAGCTAACAAGATCATCATTGTTGGCCGGCGAACATAATGAAACAAGTAAACGACCAACTCGTTAGTTCATCGTAGAAAGCTAAAATGGGTCTAAAAATGCTACTGCACAACATAGCAATGATGTGATTTAATTAAGAACTTCAAGATAATCAGGTGAATTAGGTATATCCATCTAATCTTCCATTGAATTTCATCATAATTACTCATTGTATTTATTAGGTTATTTGAAAGCGGGTAGTGGTTATCTGTAGGACTACAGACGAGACTCTCACGCTTCGTTCGATTTGTCTTAATGAAATGAAGTCCAGGGCAGGAACAGCTACATCATTTTTATCTCAACCGGATAATCTCATGAGATCAGGGGCTCTGGGACTTGTTAACAGACAAATTACGATAAACTAATCCATTTACCTTTCAGCTCGTTTTTTACAGTGCCCTATTTGCTAATTTGGGAGTAGATTCATCCAACTATATAATCTTTGGGTTATCAGATCTGCATGACTTTCATATATATGTAGACAACAAAATGCGTTATATATTTTCGTAAATCCGACCACTTTTGAGGTAAAATTTCTACAATATTAACAACGGCGTTCAAAAAGGAGATTTTATTCACACATTTTCCATCTTAAAAGTTCGACAGAGTGAAATGTTGGCCCCAATTTAACCAACTCTGTCACTATCTTCTTCTAGACCCTCGGAGAGACTTAGTAAAAAATTGATATGCATGTCAGGATAGGTATCGTCTTTGTATCTTAAAGTTGACTACAATTTATAACATATTAAATATCAGCGTATTGTAATATATTGTTCAATTTGGTTCAGGTTATTCTGTACACACTACACTAAATTTATTTATTATTTATTTATATATTTTACTATTCAGTTCACAATCACAATTAGTGCAATAGTTGATCATTATTGTTTTCCGAAAGTTGCATTATGATTTTCGGTAAACTACAAGTTAAGCATTACAATATGTTTTTGTCTCTGTATGCATGTAGCTTCTCTCTTTCCTAGAGCATTAAACGTTTCATATGAAAACTGGTGAACTTGAATGAGAAATTGTTAGAATAAATTCTCAACAACCTTGGGAGAAAAATAATGCGATGGCACATGCATTTAAGTGCCATTAAGTTGTAGGTTTATAGGTAGGCACGTGCTTGTTTTGGTATGGTATACCGGTTGAGTGGGATGAGATCTGATGACTCGATTTCTGTATAAAAATTGGTATACAAACACAATAAAATGTTCCATCGTAAGCTGAACTTATAGCTGAAAGAATTATTACTGTGTAGCAATTTAACTCAATAATGAGTCTTAATCATCACTGTCACCTGTATCGTTTGCTGTATCAGCACCTGCTTGAATAATTAGGCAAACCTACGCACTTTTCAATGCTATATGTTATGCTTATGCTTTTATATTAACATTCTGAAAACCGACTGAGGTGAAGGCTATGAAAAAGGAAATGCATTATGATTATCAATATAGATTCAATACGAATACAGCTAAAAGTACATAGATGTCCTATTTCATTACATCATGTCATAACTTTCATTTTCATCCATGCATTTTTAAGAGAAAATGTATATAGTTTTTATTATGTACCTATTTACAGCACCTGCTTAGGTGTCATCAACAAATTTCACACGTTATTTAAACTTTTAATTGTTTCAGTTTGATGAGAAAAAATAATTTTTACGGATAGTGATATTTTGCACATTGTAAGGATTTATTGGAATGTGAACGAACACTGAACGCTCACGCAGATATGTGTCTGCCGTTCCAATCCTCCGCATTCTCAGAAACGGTTCAACTTTCGAGTTTTGCGTTGGTGCATCATCCGCCATTCACGACAATATTTTGTGGCTTCAGTATCAAGCCATGTTGATGCAATGTCTTGTCTAATTTGAACTGATTTTCAACAAAAAACATATTCTATATTTTTGGAGTTTGAATACAAGAGATTGGCGTTCGTTAGACATAAAACTATATTGGGGTCGCGGTCGATTTTGTTCAAAGTTACTTTGCGTTTTGCTGAAAATGCTTCAACCAGAACACGGTTTGGTGTAAAGACGCTGAGTAAAATATCGTTAACCATCATAAACCCTGCATAAGGCACCGATAGAGGCACAAAATAGATCAATTCATTTCGCTTACAATATCTACCATGATGGATACATTTTTGAAGAATTAAAACTGGACGGTAACCTTTAGTACATGATGTGAGGAGTTCTCATGTAAAGCTCCAGATATATGTGGTACATGGAATCTCCTTTCTGAAATAAATTACACAGCTTCGGGGTAACTTGATGCAGAGCATTTTCCTTATTACAATGTCGTTCACTGAACTTCTGATTTAATATCTAGCTGTCTCAAAAGATTACATACATAGGAAATGAAAATATTATCAATGAATGACGATTATCTCCGATTCTTTGGATTATTGTGAGGAAAATGTAACATTGTTGTTTGCCATATCTAAAACTGTCACACTTCCGCTTTCGCTTCTACGTATTTAGATTCGATTCATTTTAACATTAACGCAATCTAAGATTTTCGGGCTCGATGTGACTGCCGTGTTTTCACCTGTTGTGGTAAAATGGCCGGTTGTTCAACTAATTCTAAGTAAAATGTATATGAATGAAAGAAAAGAACCATATAAAAATGCAATTACAATCACAGCGCTTATGCGTACTTATTTTTGCTTGCCTCCAGTACTCAATTCCCAACTTCAATCTCATCCATCTGTAGTTTGCATACCAATATTTTAAACGACTAATTAAAAGATTACATGTAGATGAGTATTAGCACATCTTTGGATATTAACTATAAAAACTCATCATAGTTTTATCTCTTTAAATAACAGAATAAAAAACGTCGAAATAAGCGGTCATCTTATCAAACGACAAGCATGAATGGTGAACAAATGTGTACAAAATGTAAGGTTAAATTCAAGCAATCATGTCTTTATTATGGTTGTTAATTGACAGAATACGCGCGTACATAAATATTTTTCTGACATTTTGTGACATTTTGAGAACAACCAAAATAAAAACAGTCCAGCAGACCTCAATATGCGGTTTCTGCTTGAATCCAATTCACACCATTCGTTGTAAGTAAACAAGCTACTAATACAATGGCGATAAATAAAAATGGTATCGCTAGTCGCCACTCACCGCGACACAAGTGAACAAGAGAGCATTCTTCCAATGAATGAAACTTTTTTGTTTGAATCCATGAAAGAAAGTCCATTTCATTCATGTATGTTATGTTTCCGTCATCACCCATCACATTTCCTAAAATGCACAGCTCTTACCATTAGTAGCAGGCGTAATAATAATATTCAACAAAGTACAATAACTCTATAAATTTATCAGTCTTTTATGCTTTGTTTGAAATGCCGCCTCTTTCCTTCTTTGTAGTTTTGGTAGCATGCCATTTGCAACCCGGGTGTTCTTCTACCCTACTGCCATCAAACAAGCCTGCTAAAAAGGTTTGAGTGTGGTCTATACGCTTTCTTTTTCCCCATGTTCTGTTATGGTGTTGGTCGTTTTTTGGTTACAAGTTGTGTGTCAATATAATGCTCCTCCAACAACCAAGCTAAAGTAGCTTCTTTGACGGAGTTACAACTACATTACACGGGACATACATATATATTATATTGGTATAATATTCCTCCTTCTTTTCTCCACACACCAAAAACTGTTTCTTCTTCCTTCTCCGCCACATAAAATCTAACAGAGGCATTCCACTCTTGTCACAGTTCTCTTCTGAAAGCCTTCCTTCAACGAGGTAAACTTTTCACTGAAGACGAGTCATCATAACATATAACCAAACGGGTTTTTTTGGGGGAAGTAGCGATTGCAATATTTGTATAGCTACACAACAGAAGAGAAACTACCCTACATTAACAATATATATAGGATTTGGCATTTTTAGCCATTTCAAAGTAATCATTATCTTCCAGCAAACAAGTGTGAAAAATTCTCGTTTTTCTATATAATTTATGTTACTCATATTTTTGAGCGTCATGCGATCTAGGGTGCAGTTCACACCACTCGTACTGTCAGCATAGTCTTCATTATTTGTCACACACAACTATTTTTCTTCAAGAAGTTATCTACTTGATAAATTATCCTCTCAAGACATTTTGCATGTCTAACGAGGTACAGGAACACGACTGGAAGAGACACCACTTTCCATCTAGACATAAACAAACCATTTTTCAAGCTGCTTCTTAAAAAATAATAATATTATGTTAACTCAAAAGAAAGTTTTCCACCACACCTCTAAGAAACAAACAATTTCTCGAGTGTAAATACGACGAACTTAAGTCTTCCTGCAACACTATAGCTTTCACGGTTTGCTCTTCCTCTTCCCATGTAAAGTGATTCTTCAAGAAGTTAGTCCGAACTGGAACACGACTCAAGTATTTTTTCCGGGCAAGAGTATGAAAACTCGTACTTATCACTAAATTGCATTTTTTCTACGAAACAGTTTGTTTATCATACAACTTGATAATTTCAACGAATTTTTTCATACAGTTGTTCTCAGTCGTCATTCATTGTTTCAGGTCTACAAATCGTTGTTTTGTCAAAGACAGTGCTATTTACAAACAGCAGCAGTTGTTGCAAAAACTGACAGTGATTGCCCAATTAACCACTCTGTAAAACACTGACAGCATGTCTAGGAATCGTTACATATCAACAAGTTATCCTTGCTTTTTCGAGGAAACAAATGTCGACAAAAAGATGGGTGAAGAGGAGGATCCAGCAGAAGCAGGATTGCATGTTCAGAAGTTTTCGCGTGCAAAAAGCCATAATCCTGCTTGCCAAAAGCAACCACGACGTAGTCGTAAAAAGAATTATAGTTGCAGCAGCAGCAATCACAAGCTCCAGAATGAGACACACAGCTTAAGGGGGTCTGCCAAAGGAATTTACAATACCGGAAATGAATGCCTTTTTGCTTCTTCAACATTCTCATCAAAGAGTTTTCTCTTGGCATTTTTACTTGCGTCGGTGACGTTTGTAACCTTCTGTTCTGCCAGTGACACACACGAGCATCCGTTTAGCGTAGAGGTAAGGCAAAAAAAATCATTCAGTTCATATAAAAATGTTGATAATTATTCATAAAAATAGACAAAATAGCTCAAATTCACTTGGACAAAGAAGCGAGATGCATGCATTCTTCAATATATATTTTTATATGACAATTGTACATCATGTGCTACCTACGCATTCATGTTGGTAATTTGATTAGGTTCCCCTGAATATTTAAAATCCCAACTTTGCTCATTTCTTGCATACCTATCAAATCATTTTGTTTGCTTTTTAATAATTAATTACTATTGACCGTTGCCCTTTTCACTTGTAGCATATAAATGTTAAATTGTCGCTTGATTTGCAAACCAAAACCATTTACAACAGTTATTGTGAGCCATACCATTACTATTACTGTCATAGGGTTCAAAATAATTTGCTGAATCTGACGTCTTTCTAGCCACGCCAACGTCGCTACAAAAACATTTTAAAATATTTTTCTCTACAACGGTAATGAATTCATGACATTTGTCGTGTCGTGTTGTAAAAGAGTAAAAATTGCACAGAAGATTCAATTTATATATTTTTACGTAGGTGTATTGCTGAAATCTATTTCAGTTTTCAATGTTCTTTTAAAAGTTATGAAAAATTGTGGGTGGTTGCAAAAAAGTTGATTGAGCGTAAATGAGATATTTTCAAATTTATTTCCCAATATGGGAGAACCGAGGTGAAAGGCACAGAGGTCTACTTTTAGCTAACATGATGTATGTATACATACATACATGTACTTACATATTAGGTGCCCATATTATTTTTAGAAAAACTTTTAAAAGAACAACATTAATATGCATAGAATACTGGAAAAAACTTTAAATGAAAATTGAACATAACGTTTGAAAATGAGTTAAATATTATTATTGAATTATGTCCTTTCATTTGAAGATTCCTTTTAAATGCAATTAACTCGTAAATTGAGCCCGAAAAAAACTTGGCAATACTTTTAAAAGAGTGATACTTGTTAAGCATCATCCATTCCCATGTTAGTGAGAAACATGCGTCTAAGAATAGATGAGTTAGAATAATAAAGTCGATCGTAATATTATAAATAATTGAAATTTTCTCATCAGAACATTTTCATTTGCTGTTGTGTAATGTAATGAATTCTGTTTCTAGTTAAAGGGTTCATCGCCTTAAAATTGTACATAGTATGCGGTACAATTGTAACGTGTTGGATATGGTGCAAGATAATTTCACATTTCCATATTTCCATTCCTTTCTCCCAAAGGCTATATATCTCTCTGGTAAATTATGATGAAAATATTATCACTGCCACTTGAACGTTGATTAATTGATTTAGAATTTAAAAAGGAGAACCAGCATTAATTTCAACCTTTAGTTATCGTTCCGTGTAGCAAAAACATAAAGCAATTTTGTGTGCTTATCTGCTTTCATAGCGTCAGCAAGAAAACCAGTGGATATTCTTGCTGACGCGAGTGCCGAATGCCGAACAAGGTAATTGTTAAAATGATAACCTTTACATCGAGTATATATTATTGAAAGAAATGTTTTGGGGGCTAAGTTTTACGTTGACGTATGCATACATACCTACTTCCGATCCGCATATACAGAAACACATTCATGCGTTCTTTCTATAAAAGCATATTGTTCTGGAATTATACCTTAATCCTAATTAAGTATATCCTTCAGGTTAGTTTTCTATCGCATACAAAATTAATACTTGAATGACTGCACGTTGCATTTCAATTTTGCGCTTTGATAAAGATATTTAATAGAATCATTCCATTATTCAACTTTGTCTATTCAGCTGGGCGAGGAAGTGTCTCTACGAATGCATTCCTTTCTAGGAATCCACAATCGATGTACCGTGCCAAACACGACCACGAGCAAATTTTCTCATGTCCCATTCATTTGGTCTTCTATTATGTAAACTGACAAGAACAAGACTTCATTAACATTTTGTTGACAGTGAACCGGTACATGCTGACTGGAGGGAGGGAATCGCTTCGCAGGATAGAATGAGGTTTGAGGTAGAATATACAGGGAGCATTGTTTTATCAAGACTTTCTTCCACCGCGTCAATAGATCCTGGTTTTGTGTTCTGACACCTTGTAATTTAATTATTTTCTGAATACTTTTAAAATGTCCTAAGGCTTCATCTTGCCCGCTTATCCAAGCATAGCAGCTCGCTTATGAACTCGTGTAAACTGTGAAGGCAGCAATCATTAAAATGAGAAACTCTCTGAGTATTTTCTTCCGCATCTATTTTATGTTCATCTTTCCCTATTTTCGCTTGGGTGAAAAGGCAGATAATGGGACTTTCTCTCTTCCCTGCCACGGGCATGGATTAGTTTAAATTCAAACTTTAGAGAGATTATGCTGTACTGCATTGCACCTTGTAATACTGCACTTGTGGGTTATTAGGTTTAAAGTTGAAGGACAAGTAAGGAACAGAGAGGATACCACAAACTGATTTTGAAAATAACAATAGCAGTTTTTACAACCGGAAGGAAAGAAAGAAATCCAATCAAGGTTCATTTTTTTCAGCTTATGTCTTGCTAATGAATCCATTTGTACGAAAGATTTCTTTAGACTTTGTTTTGTGGTTTGTGGAGATGTGTCAGTAGTACTGACGTGCTCCGCTGTTCCAACATTTATAGGTTTTATTTATAACTTGTTGAATACCAAACGTTACTTCGAAGAAGAGTATTATGTGTTTATATATTTGCAAGTTTGTACATATTAGGAACATTATACTAGGTTCAGTATGAACTCAAAACAATTACTGTGCGGTTAGTTTGCATTGTCATTGGTCATGGTTTATATAGTACTTTGTTGAAGGTTGTAGTTTGGTAAAGTGGTTTTTTGTACCAACAATGCATACAGTAAGATAAATGAAAAGATATTATTCCTATTGTTGAGAAGCCACAAAGAACAATATTTTGTCATACCTTCCAGCCTGTTTAATATTGTTGCACACAAGCGGTTGGCTGACGGTTTCTCCAGAGTGCAGAGGTTATAAGATAGGTTGCTGGAAGGGATTCACCTGTATGAAATCTTGAGCTCTTCAACGTTTCTGTTATACTGGATTTTTACGCTATGCATTTAGTAATTCATAATCACAAAAACACTTTTGTAGGGTCATTAATTTCTTCATATATCCATATAACTTTTTAGAAAGAAAGTGAAAGTTAGAGACATCATGTTTCGTCACCTTCAAAGAAAAGTAGGTTGCATGACAAAATGATAGTCAATACAGTCGACTAGGCACTACGTAGATATCAATTATGCAATGGTGACGACTGGCTGTTTCTTTCATAGTTTCGATGATGAGATAGTGTCATTGCATTATCATAGTCTTGACAGGTTAGCGACTTAACGTTTGTATCGAACAACAAAAGCTGAGAAAAACATACATCTTTCGTAACTATTGCGACTACGTGCAGAAAGAAAATAAAAGAAAGTTCCCAAAGTTTTCATTCATTTACAAAAATGCTTGTTCCTTCAATTTCAAGTTTTGTTTACCCGGAAATTCCTCGAGTAAATAACATGACGTATTCTGAAATCTGACGGTGACGTTATCGTTGAAAACATTGATCTTTCTGTTAATATATATGTAATAAATAAATCCATAATTCTATGCATTTATGTACGTCTACATGATCTAAAGTAACTTTCCATTATAAATGAACTTGCACTAATAGAATGCAGAGTCGTGAATTATATTATTATATAGATTGTGTTTTGTTTAAAAAATTATTCTTAATCAAAATCGACAAACGGCGACTACCATCGCTCTAAAAAAATAATTATGAAAATGAGATGGAATCTTTGTTTTAATTATACTCGAATACATGAAGTTGATACAAACCACAATATTGACATTGTCATTCCAACTGTAAATTATATTTACCTGGTGAGTTCTCACGATTCAGCAAAACATTCCGGAGTTGTGTTCCACCCACGCGTTTTCATGCTAGTTCATTCATTCATATTCATACTGTTATGTTGAAATCTAACGACTGAAGAAAGCACATTTAGAAAGTTAATTTGCTAAAAGATGTGCTACGAATTCCTTCGCCATTCAAAATAAAATACTCGGAAGCTTCCTAAACCCCTTATTCGATCAGTTATTATCGCTGCTACTATTGACTAATAATAGATATATTTAAAGTCTATGATATTTTATTTTGTATTCATTTTGTTCGTGGGAAAGAGCAGGTGTAATTTTGAAGATTAGCATTTTTATGAGCTCATTGGTCTTTTTAATCTTTGCTAATGGATTATCAATCATTACGATTTTTAAATCTGTAGAAATTTCACAAAGCCCTTTTCACTTATATTCTTTGAATTTCCCTTAAGGAAAATGGTACACATGTGAATCCCTTCAACCAAACCATCCTCCCACCCACCTACCATTCTCTACCCACATCATTGACGTATGTTGTCAGTGAGGGCAGGTTAAGACGCAATTTCATGTATTCGAAGTGACAAGGAATATAAAATTGAATCTTAATAAAAATCACATTTAATCGAAAAGGAACCACTAGAGGCTTCAAGTTTGAAGTAATGTTTGAAAGGATACATCTTCCAGGTAATACAGTACGACGAAATTTCATTCAACTTTCACCCAGAGAAAAGAAAATGCCTTATTGTGCATTTTTTCCACCTTGAGCTGTTTGGGACTGGAATGGTAAGCAGAAAAGAGGAAATTGGTCCAATACATTCCTTAACATTTTCATAGACACGTATTTTGCTCGAAATTTTATGTGTAATAAACAATGATCGAATATTTTGCACATTGCATCTACAATAAAAAATATTTATCGACCCCCACGTTAGAGCCACCGCTGTGTTCATTGGGTTACGATTTGACCCATTCTTCTTTCAAAAAATACAGTACATGCATGGTTTCGTGGCGGACGATAAAATTACCTGTGTCAGTTGTCAGATGCAATGTTGTTGGTTGTGGCTTCCCACTCCAATGTCACTTTCTACAGAGCACGCGGCTGGATAACTGAAACTACTCGTACATAAAACTAAAGGTAAAATAAAAGTTGCACGGGTAATCAATGCTTCCCATATCTGAAGCAGTTAATTCAATCAGGAAACATTCTTCCTCCAGGTTTGAGTTTCCTCCTCCGCACGCGTACCTTAGACCACTACCTTCAAGCTTTTTGGTAGGGATATTTGATTTGTATATAGTAATCAATTTAGCGGTACAATCAATATTAGATTCATATAAAAGATTCATCTCAAGAGGCGTATTTTGTATCGTAAATCTATACATAAAGTCCCTGCAGTTCTTGTGTAATTAGGAATGAGATGTTCAATTGAGCAATTGTCGTAAAATGTGTATGACTCACTATTAGGTTCTTTTAAAATGACGAAGGATTTGTGATTGAAATATTCTGTTGTATTCCAGATATTGAAAGCATAGTTCAAAGTGCAAATTGATACTACATGTGACAGGATAAATATCTACTCATCATGTAAATTGTGAGACAATAGGTTGAATTTAAGTTTGTGTAAAGTATTCCCCTTGCTTCAAAAGAGAAAACTCTTATGAAAAGAGCACAGTCATAAGATATTATGCCTTCCAGAGCTACTTTTATGCTTCGTATTATACTTACATCATGACTTACACACAGTAGTTTGTTACTTGGCATCGTGTGACGTTTTCTCCACACAAGTATTGGTTAGGGTGGGTTGGAAAAACCATACAAGTTATAAACAAATTGGCAATGACAACTCCCACAACTTTTTTTTGCTGGGCGAAACCAGTTAGATGTTATTGTATACTGTTCCCGACTGGATGGGATTCAACAAACAGTATTCAGTGAATAGGGGAGAAGAAAAAAAGTTGAAGCATTGTTTGGAATGATAACACCAGCACAGGAAACAGGAATTCTGACGAGAATCAACTCTTTATTGTGTAGGCTTTGTGTAGTACGTATACTTTCTATTGTATGTCGTCAATGAAGTGAGTGTCTTGATCCTGATTTGTATGTATGTTATATGTCTTCCATGAACTTTTGATCTATTTAGTTAAAAAACGACATTCAATTTTCTTCCCTCCCTCTATATACCCATCGCGTTATCTTACTTTATTATTATACATCGACATTATGTCGTTGTTGCATTGAGAAATTGAATAAAACATGACGTTCATCCGTTTCTATATACCTACGTGACTGTTTGGGAATCCTTTTGTAACATAATATCAATAGGGGACGACGACGACGGGGCAGAACAGGACATGAGAACAACAAAATGTTTGTCTGTCCAGGGGTGAGAAATTAGAAGCGTTGACTGGTAGTGGTAGAACATGTTCGCGTAAGTAATTTGGTAATTGGACGGATGTTATCGACAGGACAAGATGCCATGATTTTCCACAAGATTTTTTATACACTGTCCACACTTGAAATAAAAATTGGACGAGAAAGATGGGGAATGTTACAGCTCTTACTTTCTTTTAGCTTCAAAGGGTCCCGAAAATTTTGCAACACGCTGGATATGATAAAATTTATGTAGATGCATTTAAATGGACGAATGCTGAATACAAGTTTTTTTTGGAGGGGGTTGTGTTTGCCTCTGAGTAAACAGTTTGTGTTTGTGAGAAAACAATAATGTTGACGCATCACACGTCCGCTTCCTTACATTTCTAGTCCAGGCTTATATGGATATCATAAAAATAGTGTAAAATCTTTTGCGTCTCTATCATAACGCGCTTACATACATATTTACATCCAAAAAGAATATAATATACCATGTTGAATTTATTTAAGTAATTTTACTGTTCTTTTCGCCTCCGCCATCCACTGGATGTGCAACGTGCCTCCGTGATATATTTAGGTATTTGTAATATCCCCGGATTTTTAAAAAAGCAGTAAAAATGAAATATCCCCAATTCTTCAAACATATTGTAAAAATGAGCGCGCCGACTGCACCGTATTGTGTGGGAAGAGTGAGCACATAAACCAAAGCGAAATATTAATAAAAATCAGAGTGTGATATAGCGACTTCCTCAACAAGGAATTTCTTAGAATACGATACGATTCTTAGATTCAAGACACAAAATGTGCAATAATAATGCTAATGCAAAGAGGGAAAATCGCATATCAGCATGCGAAAGGAATAATAAAAACCGCTTTTCTTACTCCATAAGTTTTTTCCCTTTGTGACGATAAAAACTAAACGCTGTTGACTTAAAATAGCAATTTTTGCATATACACTAAATATGATAGCATCAGACAGCAGGAAAAGTGATGGTTTTTTGCTCTAGGTAGTTTAGTAATCGCTTTAGGCTTTCTTTTTACTTTTCTCTGGACGACTCGCACTACTGCCGTTTAATATTCATACTTTCATTATCTTTTGTCGCTGTTCTCCCTTCTGAATGGAACAGAGAGTGGTTGTGTGAGTGTGATCAAGAATCAGCTTCATCTTCGAGAGAGAGCAATCTTCTCTGCTACCTACCAGAGTCAGCGTGACGGCACTGACTGTTGGAAGAAAAACCTCTAAGGATTTTGGTTGTTATTGAAAAGGAAATAATTTCTTTTCCCTTTCCAGCCGCAAGGACATGAAATACGCACGACGACGTCGTGTGCGTGGTTCTTATGAGTTACTAAATGTAATGCAATTGCTCATTATAATATCCTTCCTCCTTCCTGGTTTAGTGGTCTAGAAAATACTAACTATTCACCAACTAGTCAACTACTGCCTGTTTGGAGGAATATTAGAATTATCGAGTTCCACATGGAAGTCTTACGAGTCCAAAGGTACGGTGGCATCGTATGATATATCTACAAAAGATTATGGAATATGCGCATAAACGATATTGCGGATTTTATGTTGCATTTGACCACGCAAAATGCGCATATTATGACAACCAAATATGCGTATATTCGATTCGAAAATGCGCAACTAATGCGCATATTTCATCGGAAAGGTTTGCAATATTTAATATTATAACCGCGTGTCTTCCAGAGACCCGGCCACTGACAAAATAATGCTTTCTTAACTATGATAAAAGCCTATAGATTAACTAAAAATAATCATAAACGCATTATCATAATCTTCTGTTGCTGCTACGCATGTATCATCGCAGATGACATGACACTACTACCTTACAGTAGTACATAGTTAAGAAGGTGTTTTCTTTTGGTATAAAGCATACCGACTTTAGTCTTTGTTAGCATATGGTGTGTAAATACATACATACAATTAGTACTAAAGTGGTTCAGTATCTATTTTATATAAAATACTAACTGTGCATGCATGAAAATACTCCATATTGTTGATTATCATAATTGTTTTACGTCAAATAGTTTTTTTAGTGAGGGTTTGTATCGATCACGAAACCATACATGTCGTTTGCTGACTGATGACATGTATTCATATAAAATGCATGGAAACTGCAAAGCAAATATGCGTCGACACTGCATTGAATATATGCATTGAAACCGTATCGAAAATATGCGCTAAAACTGCATTGCAATTATGCATTGAAACTGCGCCGAATCTACGTTACAGTGGTCTGGTGTAACACCTTAAATTCCGATGCACAGAATATGCGCATAAGCAAAGTTTGAAGTTTTCGAGTTTCATGGAATATGCGCATAAACCGCAAACAATGCATATTTTTCTTTTTTCAAAGTATTTTATGCGCATATTCCATAATATTTTGTAGATTGGGATAGCTACACCAAAAACAAATATTTATGCGACCAAGATCAAGAAATGATACCATCCAACTTTTTTTCAATTTGCTCGAACCTAATCAAGACACTCTGCCAAAATACATATCACTAGTCTCGCAGTAGTTCATACTGCAATAGCCTTTCGTACGTTATTTATGTATTCTTAGTCTCTATAAACCATGCACAAAAAGTTATAATTAACAACATTGGTTCATCTGGCATGACACATTGTGTTGTTATACCTGTACATACAGTTATATTTAGTTTTGAATGTCTAGTTTCTAAGCGTATTCACAAATGCTTTTACTGGGATATTTTTACCTTCCATTTCTTCGAATTAAGAAACTATTCTGTTCCATCCACAAAAGTTCAAACTCCCTTCAAAAGTAAATACACCCACTCCCCAAATTTCTGAGCATATTGAACGAGTGAAAACGAAAAAAGGAAATTTGCAACCAGCAGAGCAGGAGGAAGATAAAGAATAGAATAGATTCACAGCATAGTCTCCTGATATGATTGGATTATGACATAGAATTCAATTATCCTCGTATTCCAACCCATGTCCCACAAAATACTTTTTTTAGCTCACTTCAGCTTTCCAATGGTACAAAATAAACCGAAAAAATCCTATTCAAATCGTAAACTCCCCATTTGTAAATAAAGTGAACAGGTGGACAGGATAAATTCAAATCATATACATTATATGGATTCTAAACTATAAATCTGCAGGATATTGTTCGATAAATAGAAAGCGTAACAGAATCAGAGGAGATTCTGACAAAATGCCATGTTTTATTTATGATCTGCATTGTGGAAGCACGCACAGTTCATTGCATTCATATCTCCGTTGCTAAAATTGAAAATCTATTTTGATGTAATATGCACATGTCGTAAATGTTCATAGAAAGAAGATTATTCGCTCTCCAAATCTCACGTTTACGTAATCATACTGAATATTTTTATTATTAAAAGCGAGCCTCTCTGATCACTATTTATTTGCTCTTGCATGGAATACGAATGTTACAAAATAGAGATTTGACCAAAAGGGATGTTAATCGTTTGTGTACTTTGCCGATTCGAATGTAAAGAGTAACTACAAAATCTGATGTATTCATTTTAATAATTTTCCTCCGTCCTTCCTAATTTTAGCATTTAGTACATTTAGCAAAACCATACCACAGTAGCGAAGATTTAAATGGGCTTTTGCATCATCACAATCATCAACATTTACACTACACACTTGATTGCATGTCAGTTGTTCCTAAAAACATACTGGAAAGGTAGGAATACATTCGGGCAGTGTGCGAATTGTTTGTTCATTCGCATGAAATGCAAATATTACACAGTATTTACGCTAGCATAAACTAACTTTACCTGTTGTGAAAGCATGCATTGCATTTATTGTCCCGAATGCTACAACAGGAAAGGTAGAGGAATGATAATCGCGTTAAATGATGGTAACTAGTGCAGAATAAGGACATTTATTACGTTTAAACAGTCACCTAGGTTCAATCAAGCATAGTTGAGGAACTCGATCGGGTGTTTTTTACGGATGTTTCATTCCTGGAAAGCTATGAAGTAAAATTATCGCCATCATCCAAACAGTTTAGCTTTACGCCCACTGCTCCATCTCTGTCTTGTCTATTTCTACCTGACACATTGTTGAGAAAGGGACATCATCAGTCCTCTTGGGAATACATTGAAAAAGTGGAAACAATCAACGTAAATGGTTGCCTTTCACATTCAAAGCAATTTAGACCAGTGCTAAAAATAATTCTGTAAGAAAAGTAAAGTCATCCGTGGATAATGTCATAATATTTAGTTTTCTGCATTTACTTGTAGTCACTTGGCTATATATAAATACGCACACAAAAATGTTCATACATAAGCAATTCCACATTGCATGATATAAACACAATAGCTACGTTTTATATGACGAAACTACGTGCGTTGATTCAAAGGAAAAGAGGGATAGTGATAAAATAAATAGAAAGAGAGAGGAAGAAAGCAAACAAAAAGACACTGGAAAAGGTACTTCAAACGTGTCTTCTAGATTCAGCTAGTTGACTACCTAAGTACGTTTTATTCTGCTTTAAAAGCACTCTTAAAATGTCAACTAACTAAATTACTTAAAAGAGGGATGTGGGAAAGTGTAAAATAATGACACACATGACGAAAAAATACATGTATCATTATGTGCGTTGTTTGATATTTACAGAAAGACCATCTCTGTTTTGTAACAGAGTCTCCATTCTCGACTGGAGACATTTTTTCAGCAAATTAGCTTAGTCGGTTGGAGTATGCAATTTCAGCATACATTAATACAATTATGGTTCTTTTGTAAATAGCAAATAATTTCAGTCTAATTTGTCAGCGTCTAACTAAAGATCTAAGAAACTGTCAGGTCAAGAAAACTGTAAATAACGCACTTTATTTCAAGATTCCATTATCTCATGCCACGACGAGAGCGATAAAGACCAACGAACTGAGCTGCCACTTAATTTTGAAAGACTACATACAACAAACGCCACAAACACATAGATGAACGATGACAATATGCAGAATCAACGAAATCTGCTTGTTCCAAAATCACAGAATCAATTAAATTGAATAAATGTGCCGAAAAACAATGTGAGAAAATTCAGAGAATCCCATAGAAAGGTTACGTTAGGAAAAATGAGTAGCTGGAAATATGTGCCATGTACAATAGAATTTCGTGGCATCTCACACGTGCGACATTTCGCCAATGTTTATAAATTCCGACGTATTTCAACCAGCATAGCTTAATTAACAGTAAACATTTGCCAAAGCGTAATGCTGGGGAGCCAGGTAATTCATTCAAGTACCTGGTATTTCATGTAAGGTCATGAGAAGAAATAGTACCTGGTAATGACGGACAATAGATCTTACCGGCATTTCTGTAAATTGTTTTCAAGCATGCACTGTTTCTTTGTTTCATTTCAATTAATATACACGTACATTTTAGACTCTGTGCTATAAAAGTTATATCATCCATTACAATGGATACTTAAAATTCCCTGCTAGAAACAGAAAGAGCATAAAACGAGCGGGTTTTGTCATTAGGAAGAAAATAGTTTTCTTGAGTGCATCCAGACATCTTAATTTGTTTTCCAGTAGGCCAACTATGTGTGTTCAACTACACTTTAAAGAATATACAATAAGTATATGTAATACTTCGTAACTGAATACTTCTCCCCAAAAATATAAATTAATTAATCTTTAATCGTGATGGATGCACTGGCATAAATATAGTTTATACCTATTATGTTACCACACAAGTACATATCCTCCTTTCAGCAATTTAAGCCTCTTACTATTACCGTCAGGACGCAGTAATAGCGGCTTGCCTAATCCTCCGCTTAACTCGGCAGTTTACTTTCCCTCTGAACTGAAACCGGCGTAATCCTTTCCTGGTCTTTGTGGCCTGGCACGAATTGCAAAACCATGTGAATTCCCGTCCGTTATGCATGTATGAAAGCAAATAGTATGCTCGTTCTCCCATTAGAATAGGCATGTCATATGAACCAGACTGACAGACAACTTGTTGCGATAAAGTTCAATTCGGCATCTACAGTAAATAAGGAAAAATCAGTTCATATAATAATAGCAAATCGATTTCACATTACAACTACGATTTACTAGAATAAGAAGTCGCTGTGCGGTTATGGGAAAAAATTATGTCCTTCGCGGTTCCTACCTGATAAAAATAAACACCCCCTCTCAATAAAGCAATGATCTCCTTAACGGCTTAAAGAATTGAATTGATGGGAATACCAGGAAATACTCCCTTTAATGATACAATAGAATTAATGGGGACTCCAGCTATTTTCATAAACCATCAGAAAGCGAGGTAAAAATACCAATGCGCTAGAAATGCTTTGCTGGGTATTGTATTGATTATCTTACACAAAAATTGAATGAGCACTACTGGACTTTGCTTCCCCATGATCGGGTTACACATATTCGTGACGCCATTTGGCCAGACGATTTGTCCACGTGTTGTAGAAACTTCCCCTTGCAGTGAATGCTTCTCCTTTCTAAATTCAAGATGTAGAGTATTTGAAGAAACTCCCTACGACATTTCATGGGAGAAGAGATGCTGTATGAAGTTATCCCAAGCTTTTACAAAGCTTTACGAAGATTCTCCATGTTTCTTGCTTTCTCTGGAGTGCATAGCTGATTGTTTTACACAAGTCTCAAGTCTCCCCGTAGTTTCATGGGGATTGGAGTAGTATGTACCATATCAAACTTTTACTTCTAAGGGAGACTACTGAGGGCCATTTGGATGGAACCCTACACATCATAAAAATAAAAGATTTGAAATATCTCTGTCGCTGATATGCAGCCGCTACAGTTTTTTAAATGATGATGCAAAACGAAATTACTCTTGAACAAATACCTATGTAAAAAAGATTGTGATGTTACATGTATGATGTTTGTTGGGATCTAGTACAAGCAATTATTGGAATTCATTGAAAAACAGAGAATTAAAATGAATATAATGGACTGACAGACTGGATAGATCTTACAAGTAGTGAGAGAGAAGTGCACCATCTCCAAACTGCGCTAGTTAAAAAGCTCGCTGTGTGGCAAAGAAAGAGCCATCTGAAAGTGATGCATAATTTATGGCTGATATTTAGCTTTTATCATTGTTTATCTTTCGCTCGCTTTCTTCGTTAGAATACTAACCACCAAAATAATTGATAAGGTACTATTATTGTCTTTACTCCGTGTCTTCGGTTATCCATTATGTATAATATACTGGGTTTTCATATATTTGTACGCAATGAAAACATCATTGAATGTTCTCTACTGTCCATACTATTGAATGATTTGAGAATTATAATGTCAAAACATTAAGGTATCCACATTAGCACATTGTAATTTCCAAATATTTTGTATATTTCAGAACAATATCGATAATATCGATCAAGAGTCCGCAGCAGCATTAATTGATTCAGAACACCATTCCAGCATAATTCCTCTAGAACCATCGAGTCCATTTCATGTAATTGAGGATTCTGAAAATGGTAAGTTCAAGTTGTTTAATTTATTCTATAGAATGAAAATCGTCTGTCGGTAACGTGCACTAAATAAAATGTCAAATTCCGAAATGTTTATATACTTCCATGAGTAGATGCATTATATGGAACCATGAATTTATTGTCTAGTGCATGCGTCATTTGAAGACGAATATAATGAGAGATTCGACACTTTCCTTTGCAAAATTTTCAGACTGCGTTAAAATAACAATGGACGAAGGCATCTTTCACTATAAGTCTCGGGCCGGAAGTCGGACATGTGGTCTATACTTGATTTCAGATCCTGACAAGGTCATTGCCGTGACTATTGAATATCTGGATGTTCAGTGTCAGCAAGATGGACTCATTAGTGTAAGTCGCAGTTGACTAACCGTTTTTGATTTGATTAATCGTCTTTGCTACACTTCCTCTATGACTTGATTGCATTACCGAATAATAGAACACCTTTGGTACACAGTATGCACTTATATCAAAAAGTAAGCCTTAATTCAATTGTGGGTAGACAGAGGCAGACAATATAATTGACATTATAATAGAAGTGAAACGACGTGCCTCCGCTTTTTATCAAGTAACAACATTTCGTATAAAGGTTTTTCCCAGCCCCCTACCCATTCCTTTTAAAAATTGTATTTTAGCTTCATGTATCACTCCCTGGGAAAATGAAATATGGACGTGATTTTAATTCATTACTGCATAAATTCTTTCCTGGTTCGTTTTCAATTTTCTTTCCCATAAGGCCAGAACGTGCTTGTTTCTTTAATTATAGACCAATCAGAAAAAAGCAGGCCACAAATAACTTTCCCAAAGCGTTTCCCTCGACGTAATGCACACTGTTGTTTTATTGTCAACAGGTCGTGGATGGCTGGGAACTCAATGGCGCAGTATTTCCAAGTTACGAAGACCACGAGAAAAGTCCCTCCAATCGATTCCATGATATCTGTGTGGACTCGAAACAGATGCTTCCTGTAAGACGTGTATACACATCCTCACAAAATGCGGCTCTCATTCAATATCGTATTCCTGTATTTGGTCAAGGATTCTCTGTTCGGGTGGAACATATTCCCAATGCTCGACGTAAGTGCTGTTTTTAGAAAAAGAATGACGGAAGTTTCGATAACAGTTTGTCATGGTTCGCCCACACTGACACTCGCAAACTATGTTGGGTTTTTTGTTAAAAATATTGTTTGTTTTATAGTCCGTTCCTTCCCATCACAAGAAACCAATTTTGCTTTTATGAACTATGCATACAAAACATGCAGTATATACATATATGTAAATAAATGTGGGATTCACCTACCATTTTGCTAAAATTGGTCTCTTTCGAGACTTGGCAAATTTATTTCCCAGAGGAAGCCCAAAAACATGTTGATTGTCGATACACCTACATCCCTCAGGCTCAGAGTATAAACACATTGTGTGTTATTCAGTGTATATTTAAGTCTACACAAGCAGACGGAGCTGGGTTTTTTCTTGCAAATGGATGCACTATCCTTCTCCAACATATTGCACCGCAATCTTTAATTGTATCAAGACATTACTTTGTTAATGTTCTCTTTCAAATATTAGATACCCAAATCATATTCATTGTAAACATGTCATGTATTTGCAAAATGTGCAAGAGCCTTTTATATCGATTGTCCTTGCGAAATCTGATAAATTGTCAGATGCCAAAAGATGGTTTGACAATGGCGGACCTCTTAATTTTATTTTCTTGAAAATTGACAAATTGCTGTTGTACACGAATGTCTACGAAAGACAAATTACTTGCGTCGGTTTACCACATTTTTGCCTTTTACAAAAATGGTTTCTTGTGACGCATGTAGTCTTAATTTTTCTATCTAGTTATCTTTACAGACAAATCTTGTATACTTTTGGCTAGTTGGCGTGGCCAGGGGTATTTTATGTTGTAGTGATGCTTTCTACATTTTCTCTTTTGCCTCTTTCCCCCAATTTATATAAATTACAGTGAAATACTAAGCGTTAAGCGTTTTTTGTATGATTTCTTCATTTCATTCGCAGCATGCAACATTTTGGTTCAAGACATTGAAGGAATCTTCACAATGGAAAACTACGGGAGAAATGTCAATTGCAGCTTAATGACCATATTCGATGCTAAAATACGCCTCATGTACTTGAGTAGCGGAGTACACCATCGATCCGGCGTAAAGAACTTTGCACACAGTCCTCGGATTCAGAAAGGAATATATCACAAGGTAAAGAAATTGTCGTAATCTATCTCTCCCTCTCATTTCTTGGTAATTATTATTAGGTATCCATAAAAAATACTTGCATCATATAGGTTACAGAATATTGCAACTAGAAAGTTACATAATTTGTAAAACTGCAAATGACAAGTTCTAGCGTTTAGTTGTTACATAAAAATATGTATTTATTTACCTGTCGCATGAAAATATTGGCGCATGTGCCCAGAGACAGAAGCACGCTTTAATTTTTGCACTGAGAAATGTTTATCCTGTATAAAGTAAGGTGTAGTTCATCCGAGATCACATGCATTGGGTATAGCATAGCGCATGCTCAAATGTTCAATGCAGACTTTTGCAGAATATTCACATTATCCCAGTCGGGTAACCCAAACCCTTATTTCCGAACCTTTCATCATAACCTACTATAATAATATGAAAATCAACTCTAATATAATTGAAAATGAGGAAATGTGAAGTTTAGAGACCTTAAGACCTCAATAATTTGTTCAGTGTCGCAGTACAGTGTTGTGGCAGCAATTCATGGTACTGCCACTAACAGGATTGCATTTTTTTCTACGAGTTTCGGACGTTTTGTTTTGAGGTCATTCGGTTTCTAAAGCATATTTATTTGTAATGACTCATTTAATTGAAAAAATCAACTGATGTAGCAATACATGATGACACAGAACTGCAAAGTGTCACAAAGGCACGTACTGGAACCTTTCCAAAGCACCAGGGGATACAAAGAAGCACAAACTAAAAGGCAAAATTGTTGTACATAGTCTGCAAAATTCTGATATTTAATCAAACGAATGGAGAAAACGATGTCGAGTTTTTTTTGCATATTAAAATGTCGTTGAAATTCCTCTTTGAAGATTTACTCCATTTCCAAAAGACTATACAAGTGAAGGACTTTGGTCCTTCAACAAACCCTTTTCATTCATTTGCTTTCTCTTCGACGTACAAATGGCATCTACATATGTATTGTTAGGATACTGTCTTGATGAAGACCCTCTCAACTGACTAGACAGCTTTGTATAGTTGCTCTATTTAACCAGCATAAATCACCCCATCGTCACTCACCATCATGACAACATTAGTTAGTGGTTTCTGGAAACCTGTCAAGACCTAGTATCAGAAATCGCGGAAAATGTGCTATAAATATACATTATTTGACCTTGTAAAACAATACTGTTGAATTGATAAAATGTATTTTTTCCATTGTGTTTAATCTTAAATAGGCAGCTACCTGCTGCCTTCGACATATTGGGCTGATGCTTCGTTAGCCATTCCCAGATTTTTATTTTTCATCCACCAATTAATACCATCATAAGCTCAGGCTAATATATCACTCGTTCCAAAATAATTACCTTATTCGCGTCTCGTCTGGTAACCTTTTAACCGAAATTATTGCCAATTTCTTCATGCCATATTTGTAAGACAAAGATAAATGGATTTTCACTGTGAGTTCTTCGGAAAAAAAGTAGACCTTGCCCCATGTATGCATATAACATTGATAGTTTTGGAGTATAATTCTTTGTGATATGACGATGATATCATCAATGTGCTTTTATTCCTTTGTTTTAATGCATCGTTATTTTTCGTGGATATGGATTTTGACCTTTGATTCCTCGTGACTCGCAATGGTGGCTCAATCAGTGTGCAAAGCTGGGCACGGAAGATTACGTGCAGATAGGAGGATCTTCCAGCTTAGATACCTCTAAACTGGAACCAATTGAAGAGCTATGCGGGTACCAGCCACATTCATGTAAGTACTTTGAGTATTATTTATTTAATATTGCGAAAAGTAGCATGCCGGTTTTGCTTGAAAGTATCCATTATTCAGCATCCCTGAGGTCAAACCTCCATAAACAAACACAAAAACGAAGTTTTAAAGTTGAGTTGACAGATGTAACAATCTACTTGCTCTTTACGCCAATCAGCACCCAAACTAGAACATACAGTTTGTATAGAGAACCAACTTGTATTTCAACGCTCTTTCCGCTGGAAGCCACGGTTAATACAATTGTTGTTATTGTTTAATTTTATAAATGCAGCAAACAAGTTCTTGACCATTTTCTGCGGAATGACGACCGTTCGCCTCGTATCCAGCGGCAAGTATTCCAACAAAGTGGTTGCTGAAGTTTCGAGAGCCACAATTGACGATTTGGATAGTGCCAATTACATCTGCGACATGGGGTTGGGATATTAGTGAAGATTGCTGTCAGGTAACCACACAAACAATAAGGACTAAGGACCCGCATGCACAGATGCACTCACATTCTACTCACACACCAAAACAGTAACACACAATGCATTACGGATATTGCTTTCTCCAAACAACCTGAGGAGAAAGTATACGGGCAAGTAAGGTATGTTAATTGTATATTAGTAGGTATACGCAGAAGAATCCATGCATAGGTTTATGTAATAGTCAGTATCAGCATTTAGTTCACAACTTGGTAAAAGTTAAAGATATCTCTGGTCGTTCAACGTGTGAAAAGAAGAAGAGGATTATGTATATTTATGAAAAATGAATGCTTTAATGACAGAGTGAAGAAAGGGCAAGGGGCGAAGAGAAACTGTGAGCTTTACCAAGTATACATACTTGACTAACTTTTGCCACCCACACCGCATCTGTTTTAGAGGCTTTTTCCGGTATGTATAATATCGTGTCAAGTAATAATTCATTAATTTCTTTGCCACCAGATAAATATTATAGCGAGGAGCTGTGAGAAAACTACCTACTACTACGTTATATAGCTTTTCTCTTTAGAGCCGAGGGTTGTAAACTTTATTATAGTCGTAGTCTAGGTGTACTCAAGTTTGAGAAACTTTACAATGCGTAGGAAGGAAGCGAGGAATTCAAGCGAAGGGGAAGACCAAAAACAACCTACTAACCTAAAGCAAAAGTAGTAATTACAGTGGGGAGACATGAGTAATTATAAAGTATAACGTTAAGCTTTTAAAATAAGTTACAATCTAAAGCGTTTGAGTAAACATGTAAAAGAAATATTTGTAATAAAAACGCAAAAAGTTGTAATTGTTGGCGATAACACTCAAATTAACCGCTAGTTGTGAAATGATACCAAAGTTTGAAATTTGTGAACAAATTTTTGTGGATGTGAAAGTTTATGTAGTGTGTAGAAAATAGGCCACATAACTTATGCAAATATCGACATACATACCTAAATGGTACCGAGGAAGAGGATCGCTATGAATAGAGAATGAATGCACCATTTTGACTACCTACATATAAACACACTGGTATGAATTATGTTATTAAAATAATACTTACATTCATAACTTTACTTTTGATCTGTTTGAGTTTGAGCCTTAATCTAAAGCTCGTACCGATCTCAAAAGCGTATAGTCTGGCAAAAGTCAAGTTCCGCCACAAATATGGTATGTTATGCTAGCTATACCTACAGTTAAAAAGTTTGCCACGGAGTATAATAAGTAATTTAATAGCTGCTTTCTTTTTTAGGCTTAGCTAGTTTAATTGCTTAAGTATATGTACATTCCTTCTGTTAAGTAAAAACGTATGACGTAGTATATGACTTGCATAAGGTAATACTTTTTAGAGCAGGTATTTCCATTGCCTTCGATTTGTGAGACCCTTCGAACCTGAGGCAAAAGTTGAAAGAAAAACTTACCACGAGCAGTTTTCTAATTGACTTTTGGATAGCGAGCGTGGTATTCATGAATAAATGGGAAATTGAACAGTTTGTCTTGTCAAAAAACTGGTAAACCGCTGCTGACATAACGTACATCAGTAGGTACATCCAAAATTTACAACAAACACGAGGGGTTTCACATTTCGGCACTACTTTCCTGTACAAAATCTCGAAGATGCTTCAGAAGCAGTTAATTAACTACATATTAATATAGATATATGTTGTATTTATTGAAATATCAGAGTTAAAGGAGGGACAAACAGTCTATTGCACATACAAGTTTGTATTATATTAACTCTAATTTACTAATTTATTGATTGCCTACACATGTTATGCAAAATGTAGTCAGCTTAGGAACTTCTTGAGAAGCAGATGTGACACCAGTTAAGGCATGTTGCCATAAAACCACATGTCATTTTCTTATCGTTGTACCGTAACCGAATATGTAATTTCTACCCAGTGACACAAAGAAAGTCAAAAGGGATTTGTAATCAACTTACAGTGCTGTACAAGAAACGGGTCATTATCATAAATAACAGTAACGAAAAACGATAACTTCAGAGCAAAATCATAGAAAGAATATTGAAACAAAGAAATTGAAATGTTGAGCACCAAAATTTCGTTATAATTCATCTACATCCGTAAAAATCATTTCAACGATTTCATCTTAAACTAGGTGTAGTTTCGATTAAGTAATTATTACAAATATACGTATGTACATATATAGCATAGAATGATACAATAACTTATGGTGTGAACATTGTTATCAAGGTGCTACTTAAAATTACTTAAGGATACATAAGAATGCTCGTTTAATGAATTGTGATGTAAAAGATAATCCTAAACACAACCTTAACATCCATGAGATCCCTGTCTATGCATTTTAAATTCCACTTTATTCATCTGATAATTGAGGGTTATAGGATTGGTTATAGGATTGAATTGTTTAATATTATATACATATGTTACAAAAACTATACAACCATTCGTTTAAAGGTTATTCTCCGTAAACCTCACAACTAGTGTAGTACACATCTATGTATGTACAGTAGCTTACTATATAGCACAAGGAACGTAAATATGTATGAAATAAAATCCGTAGGGAAGAGTTATAAATTTTACGGATATCTACTGTATTTATAAGGACTGTTTATTAATAAAGTAGCAGAAGAAATTAATACTTTCACCGGTAGTCAGTCTGCTAGACATACATAATATATTATAGGCATTTCACTCAGAATTGTGTTGTTAGTTTTTTATTTATGTATTTTTCCTTATGCAGGCATATATAGTCGTATTATCAAAATATATATCACAATGATTTAGTATAATAAGTGTGTATAATTAATTATGTTAGTTCAAATGTCACGGTTTAAGGGTAAGCTTGATGGTCATTAATACATAATAACACTTCATTCAATGTCAAATGTCATAATGTGTGTTTTAGACTTATTAACACCATAGACCATTTCAGTAGTTATGTAAATACAACTATTTGGGGTTAAGGATAGTTAAGCACGTGTAGATGGCTTCTAAATTGACTTTATATTGTTGTTTCGACACAATTCAAACGAATGAATGTAAAGTAACTAGGTGCGTGTGTGTCTAGTCTCTAGCCATTATCATCACTAAAATTACTGCGATTTTGGACGCAAGGATGATATCCGTCTTCATACACAGTTTACCTATGTATATTTCATTAAATAATCAAAATCAGTATTAATTTTTATGTATTTTCAGTTCTAATCAACTACTAGATGAATGTTTACTTGTATAGTGATTTCGACTTGTTCAAGTCGATTGAACATATTATTATAGTCGTATGAGTTAATTTGTAAAGCTAATATTTACTGATAATAATAAAGCATTAATTTTTGAATGTTCTGAGACGAAGGCAATTTGAAACAATTGACTAAATCCTACTTCCAACTTCGTTGTACTATTCATTTATCCCATTTGGATTCATTTGATGTATAAACTAACACACTTTTTACATTGAAAAAAAACAAGAGAATATCTACGAATATCATAATATGCATCCATGCTTTCACTTTCCACTAGTGTGACTCATTAAAATAATTAAAAATTGAATTGTGTTGCATGTATTTACCAGTGAATTATTATTGAGTTTCATTATCTGCATCATTTTTTTCGGAGATTCCAATTTTGCACCAACATTTGCGTCTGTCCTCATTTACTCACAAGAAGTACTGAGAAGCGAGAAGATTAAAATGAATTTGGGCTTAGATGGTTGACAAATTCATCTAAGTATTATGTAAGCTCACATGCACGCATATCCTCTATTTTCGGAATAGTCATTGATTACGCTTACCGCTGACGATACTACAAAGGAAATTTTCTTTGTAAAAATTTACCAACCAGCTTATTCTCCTGTAAAAATAGAATTGTTTGGAGTATTTCTAAAAAGGAAGAACACACGACACGGGCTACAAAGAAGAAAAAATGAGGATGACGTGCCTTGCAATGCGGTGTAAGAAGAATCTAAAAAATATATCGAGAAAGTTGCACTCTAAGCTTACAGCCCCTTTGTTAAATGAATATGTTTATTCTTCGACTGTTTCTTTATTAACGAACGACGGACTATATTTTTCAGTAGGACTGAAGCATAATCTGGAAATTTTATGAAGCTCGAGAAATCAAATGAAAACCATAATAAAACGAGTTCCTTAAGCCCTTTATTACCTTACGGCTTTCTCTGTGCGCTTCTTGTTTATACATTTTTTATTACGTACTTTGAATGATCATATATGCTTTCTTTGAAGAAAAGTGAAATAGGCCTCATAGAATTGTTGAAGATTTTTCTTCCCAGAACGTCTTGTCGAAGTAAATGTGTCGTGGGAATTCTGCTTTATGCAGAATATGTCAGCTCTTAGCCGTTACTTATGTCTATTTTCGAACGATTTGCCTTGGACCGAAATAAAAATTGGGACAACACTTTCAGCATCATGATTCATGATAAACAGGTAGACAATATAATTTAAGGCTAGGTATATAGGTGCCTATGCAGCTGACACTTTCTCAGTGCAATACTATATTCACTCATGCAAATTCTGATTCCATATGTATTTTTTAGATCTGGGCTATCAACCTAAATAACTGTAAATATTATTACAGGTTTTTGGCTAATAATAATTATGCACAATTTCTAGCCTAGCTGCGTGGTAGCTCAGAAAATTGCTTTTAAGCAATTACCAACTGCCCTGAAAACAGTTACGAGGACTGTCTTTTCGTGCATAGGACATTGCTATTGAAGTATTTGGAGTGTGACAAATGTGCTCCTCAAAAGCTGTTGCTTTTAAATAAATTAATTGTTACGCATTTATCATATGAAATACACAGGAATACTGGCATGAATATATGGAACAACATGACTTTCAGAATAAGCATCTGTATTTTGTTACACCTTAAAAAGTATACGACACTTTTCCCTCCAGACGACATTTTGTAGCTTTTGCTTCAAACAAACATGGTCTCTGTTGAACTTGTTCCCTAGTCCGATTCAATTTTCAGGTTACAATACCGTAACCATTTACATAAGTCTAAATTTACATAAAATTAGCCACCCACGACTCAAAATGGATTTCGCAAGTAAATACGATGTCACTGAGTACAAAGTTTCTTGGGACAATAGTTCCTGTAAAATGAAGTTGGCTACATGTTACATCTTATTGACATGCATAGCATGCATGGTGTTTCATAAAAATTACAAGTGTTGACAAAGCGACAAATTGTCAAGTTTTTTATTGACAACCGTTCCATAAAACATTTGTCGATTACTTTGCTGACAAGCGATTAGTTGACAAAGCGACAAGCATTTTTCCATGCAAAATATTATGAGCGTTTCATAAAACAGAACTGTAAAGATGATTATTGTAATTTTGATGCCTGTTACCAATGATTGTTGATGAGTGAAACATGGGATAGTCATCTTCCTTGAAAGAGCTAATTAGGTAATTGAAATCTAATTTTACCGGCAGTTTATTGGTATTAGTAGTTTAGTAGTAGTATTCTATAGAATAACACGATGAATAATTATTATTCCTCCGAGTCGGAAGATGAAAATGAAAGGCCACCGCGAAAGCGACGTGTATTCCGCCCACGCATCAATTTTGATTTTGACGGCAAGGAGTTTTTGGAGAGGTAATGTTTCACTGCACGTAACATGCATAATATACTGAATATTAAATAACTACATTGGACCAGTATAAAAACCTTCAAGTTTAGGTTTCGAGTGAGTAAAACCGTTTTCGAGAATTTGTATCTTGAAATCGGTTACGAACTTCAACACAAGACGGATAGGAACTTCGCGTTAGATCCAAAGCAGCAAATGTTAACTGCATTACGCTTTCTTGGCGTCGGGTGCCAGTACCACGGGGTGGCGGATATGCTAGGCATTAGCAAATCCACCGTCCACAGATGCGTTCGGAAGTTCAGTAGCGTCGTTGTCAATCGATTGTTCGCTTCAACGATCCGATGGCCTGAAAACGCGGATAGCACGGCGGCAGGTTTTTACAGATACTCCGGGATTCCAAACGTGGCAGGATCAGTGGATGGCACGTTATGCAAGATACAGAAGCCCAAAGACAATGAAGAGCAGTTTCTTGACAGACACGGAAATCATTCCATAAATGCCATGATGGTATGTGCCCCTAATCTCAAGTTTACGTATGTAAACGCTCGTTATCCTGGAAGCGTACACGACTCCAGAGTCTTACGCAACAGTATACTACACGAACAATTCGAAAACGGGCAAGTTACTTACTAAGAAATTAGCATTAACTGGAAATGGTCCAAAGATTGAAACTAATGTTATATCTTCGTGCACAGATGGCGTCCTTTTCCGAATGCTATTATTATCGGCGACAGTGCGTACCCTCTCCGAGATTGGTTAGTTCCCTATCGGCCACCACGACCTGGCAATGAAACTGAGCAAAGATTGTTCCTCGCACTGCAGAGATCTAGACACCTAATTGAGTGTGCCTATGGGGCGTTGAAGAGCAAATTCCCATGTTTAAATTACCTAAGACTGGATCCTGACGTCGCCGCCCTGGTCATCATGACTTGTGCCATCTTGCATAATAAATGAATCGACGAGCGTAAGTAACAGTTACTTATGAAGCTTAGCTAGCTTTTCGAACAACGGAACGGGATTTTATACATTAATTAATGCTCCATTCATAGGCGGTGATCACGATATCGACGATTTTGTAATGGACACGGAAGAAGAGAATGAAGGAGACTTGCCAGATGAACCGGGATATGGGCGATCAAAAGGTTTAGACGATCTACTACGTTTTTTAAGCCACATAAATTGTACATTTGCCTTTATTAGTACCTATGCAATTGCATTTTGTGAATCTGCCAGTGTTAATTTCGGTTTAAGCTTGTTTTTATAATCTGTTTTATTCTAAAACACCTTTAATTAAGTGCCACATTTTCTGTACGAAGTTAACAATAGATAATGAATAAATGAAATGAAAAAGGATGAAATAAATTCATTTAATTTTCTTCCACATCTTGAATTAAATCGTGAAATTCTCTAGTGAATTCCGATGAGGGCAATCCATACTTCTTTTCCAGTATGTACAACTGAATCGCCTTCGTTCGCTTGTCGATCTCCATCAATTCGAGTTGAAATTTAGTTTTTTTCGCATACACATCTCCGCAGTCGTTGTCTATGCGCCTCTTTGTTGCATTTCTGGGCTTAGGCTCAATGGGTCCTGAAGCTTCCTCAATTTTTCCATATTGTTCTGGAGCCACTTGCACATTTCTAAAATCATACCGAACGACAAGGAGCCTATTTGTAAGTTAAACTTGTCGTAATAGAAATAATTAAGTTGCGTACTTGACTGTTGGTCCGCTCGAAGGAAATTGAAACATGACCTTTGGGGCTGGCTTCGGTTTCTGCTTCTTTGGAGCAGAAACCGCTTCTTTGGAGCTTCTTCGGTTTTGCTCGGCGGCGACTGTGGTGCTAGTGCTTGCAACGGGATTAGTGTTCTGCTTTCTGTGATGAAAGCATAAGCAATTTAATTTGCACTTTTTTATTAGTTTTAGTTATATAAATACTATTAAATTAACTACATAAACTTACTCGGGTGTATTTGACAAGCTGGGGAGTTCGAACTCAACCTCCACAGTTTGCAGGCTTTCGGGTACCGGAAGTCCTAGTATCAAAGGCGAGTCCCTTCCTATGATATCCAAAACGAGGTTATCCTGCTCCGTGTACTGAATTGCCTTGCCACCACCTTTACCCGTTTTCTTCTTATTATCCCGTTTTTCCTGTAGCATTAAATAATAGTTTTTTGGAGTATATGCCTAAAGTGTTGAACCAATATTGCCGGCTTTATAGTTAAATTACCAATGTGCGTCGCTTCCAATTAGCCCAAGTAACGTCCCTCATATACTCCCAGGTTTTTGATGAGTTTACTAGTCCCAAACTTTTTGCCTTTTCGGTAATTTCTTTCCAACCGCCATGCCGATCTTCGTTTGTCAAAGGATGGGGAAGGCTTCCAAAAAGAAGCTCCTTTTTGTCCTTAATCATGGACAAAATAACCGTCTTTCCGTAATTGGAAGACATCACACCTTCGTGTATCGAAGACTCTTTAGGCAGGCAAAACTTCTTTAAAGATTAATTAGGGCAGTACGCAGCCAATAAATCCACTTCACAGGTATAGATGCACCATAATATATAGTTAATATTGTAAATTAATTAATATTAAATTAATTATCGTATCGTGTAGAAGAAAACAGACAACAGACAGGGTACACAATCCAATCCTATCATCTGTTTTTGACAAGTAGAAACAATTTTGTAGTTGCTGTGACAAGCACTTGTCATTGGCGCAAGTTTTTGACAAATATTTTATGAAACGGTTGTCGCTTGTCACTTGTAGCTAATCACTTGTGAATCGCCAGATTCACAAAATATTCTTTGGGGCAAACCTGTGCGCTTTAAACAAGAAAGATGGTGGTTTTACGACCTATAGCTGTGGGATTGACATTACGCAGACTTATTTCCAAAATAGCTTGCAGACAGGTTCAAACAGAATGTGCAAACCACCTCCAACCTCGCCAATTGGGCTTTGCAACAAAGAAAGGCTGTGAAGTTATGATACATGCAGCACGTACTTTCATCAACAGGAACAAAAACACCAACGCCATTTTTGTCAAGATTGACTACAAAAATGCATTTAATTCCGTAGAACGTGACTCCATGCTACAACAAGTTCACCTTCACGCCCCACAAGTTTTACCCTACTTGCAACAAAGCTACTCTGAACCATCCACTCTGTTTTTTGGCGATAGAACCATCCCTTCCCAAGTTGGCTGCCAACAGGGCGACCCCGCTGGACCAATGATTTTCAGTCTCGCGATACATCCAATTGTCCAAAGCCTCTTATCTGAACTAGCTTTATTTTATTTGGATGATGGAGTGCTTGCCGGAAATGCAGATACCGTGATCACAGACATCGAGACACTTGTCACCAAATCAAAGGAAATAGGTCTAGAAGTGAACCCAACAAAATGCGAAGTCTTTTTTATGTCCAGCACTCCAGACACGTCGATAAAAAATCGTTTGCAGCAAATTCTTCCTGGAATATGTACTGTTACCGAACAAAACCTAACACTTTTGGGTGTCCCACTCCTTGAGGAAGGTTTTGCGCAAGCACTACTTGACCGACTTGATGATTTAAGAGTCACTTTGGAACGTTTGAAAATATTACCACCACATGTCGCATTTTTTCTCCTGAAGAACTGCTTAGGGATTCCAAAGCTAATATATATGCTTAGGACAATTCCGACTTGGAAGCTACCAAACACTTTAACAGAACTAGATGAATGTTTCAAATTGTCACTTGAAGCTCTTTTAAATATTTCACTCACTGAAACACAGTGGACTCAAGCAACACTTCCCATTTCTTCAGGTGGTCTCGGAATCAGAAAGCTGTCAGATCTATGCCTTCCTACATTCCTTGCTTCAAGTTATGGATCAATGGAAATCGTATCCATCATTCTCTCCCCTACAGTTGACGACTTCCCAATCTCATATACTTCCGAAGCTTTGGAACTATGGAATTTGACGTATGACAATATCAGACCGCCCACACTGGATATACAAAAATTATGGGATAATATTGCAGTCAAGTCAATTTCTGAAAATGTACTAGCCTTGGACAACGATCTAGATAAAGCCCGTTTAAATGCTGTAAAGCAAAAGGAATCAGGAGCCTGGTTACAAGCCACTCCCTCCAGAAACATCGGCACGTTTTTGGATGAAAAAAGCCTACGTATTTGCATGGGATTACGACTCGGAATAGTCATATGCCAACCTTTTGATTGCCACTGTGGAAGCAAAGTGGAAAGGAATGGATTACACCCCTTGAGTTGTCAAAGAAGTAGTGGACGAATCTCACGTCACACTGAACTAAACGACATATTAAAAAGAGCCCTTTCTGTTATAAATGTTCCATCAATCTTGGAACCTCCAGGTCTGTGCAGAAGTGACGGCAAGCGCCCGGACGGCATAACTATAACCCCCTGGAAGAAAGGATTGCCACTTGTATGGGACGTAACATGCACAGACACTTTTGCACCCTCCAACATTCATCTTTCAATAAAAGAAGCTGGAGGAGCCGCGGAAGCCTCATCCAAACGAAAGCACAGTAAATACTCTACTATTAAAGAATCTAACAACTTTATAGCTTTTGCTGTTGAAACTATGGGCCCATGGAGCGCAGAAGCTAAAGATATAGTGGATATCATCGGTAAAGCACTTTGCCTAAAATCTGGAGATCCTCGTTCCAGAAGTTATCTCACCCAAAGGATCAGCTTATGCATCCAACGAGGAAATGCAGCCAGTGTTTTAGGATCGTTTCCCGCTTCGTCACCCCTTGATGAAATTTTTTACTTAACTTAATTATTCATGTGTATTTAACAAAATTCATGTTATAAAAATAAAGTTTTATGTCCTGCTAATCACTTGTCAGCTAATCATTTGTCATTTTGTACTTGTAATTTTTATGAAACACCATGATGATCTATTTATACCGTTAGTGTTTGGTTGTTTTGCTGGATAAACTAATGGTGTGATGTAACCCGTAAGCTAATATAAAAAAGTAAAGCAACGAATTTCTTAAAAATTACTACGGAAGTTTGCAAAACTCATTTTACGAAATATTCTTAGCAGCATCATATTCCTCGGGACGGTAAGTCAAATGTATGGTATTATTCCGTCAGATATGTATGTATGCCACACTTTTGCATCTCAAGTATAAATAGCTAGAATATATGATTCAATTCTATCGAAGTCAACGCATCAAATTATATGATGTAAAGGAAAAGGTGATGTAATAAAAATGACGCTTTTTAAAAGCACGCATTGGCTAGCGGCCTTCAAATTGGTTTTTATACATAATCGATCAGTAGATGTATGTAGGAGGAAGTAAACAAAATGCTATCGAGTGCTCGTTTTAAAGATCAAGTTGAGATGAGTCACTTCTTTCTGAAGATTTCAGTGATCGTAAATATACACAGAAAGAAGCGTAGTAGTAAATGAGTTAGTGGAATGGAGTCGAGAGGAAAATGAAACTAAGGTGTCAATCAGAACTTGGACAGACAAAACAAAATGCTTTTTATGAGCATGTGAGGTCATCCAGTAGAGTGGCGGCAGACACATATTGCTCATTAACCGCCTTTCTCTTATTGCGTGTTATTTTGGTGACGCGTTTCTGCAGCAGTACTTGATTCTGAGGGAAAATAGGATGCCTAATCACAGCAACATGAGTAGATAAGTGCCAGTGGCATTGATGAAGATGTGTTTACCTTTTACAATTACGCGTTGAAGCTTTCTAGCAGACAAACCAGGGACGTTTTTGGTCGTGTAAATATACAATTAGAAATAAAATATGACAATGTTTTGTTATCAGAAAATGACTGGAGGAGGAAGCCACAGTAATTCATGTCACGAGGAATATGTATTATGACAAGAGACAAGGAAGAAAGTTTTTCTTTCTCCTGTTACAGAATACAACACGTCTACAGTTACTGCACCACATTATGGTTACTTGTTAGATTACATGCGGACGATAAACTCTATGAATTCATATAAAATCAAATAGCATCACAGAAAATTGGATTACATGTAATACCGTCGCAAACGCTCTTGCATTTCATTTGGCTATGATCAGGTTTTTGCATGATAATTCAATTTCTTGGTTGCCATTTCTGCTAAATGAGGGCAAAAATGCAGCTTCTTAAAAATGTCTGTTCAACAGAATAGTCTACAGTTTGTAGTTTGGTTTGGTGGTCTCAAATGAAATGATAGAACAAACAAAATATTACATTGTTTCCGTTTCACTGGGAGTCATTTTATTACGAACAGATTTTTTGAGTGTGTTCAGTTTTTTACACTTTATGATTTTACTAGTTATTGGAAGCAGTACATGACGAGACAATTTTGTTAATTAAGTATTTTTTTGCCCTTCAGAGCTGAATTTAATAGGATATAAATCATTTAATAATTTGAAAGCATTGGATGCTCTTTTCGCTCATCCTCTTCTGATCCAAGTTTCAAAGATGGCAAAATATCAATCTGGAAAATACCAGCACCGCTATCTTCAAGACCATCATGGAAATCCCGAATCCCCAATTGATTAACTTTGCTATGCTGCACTGCCATTTGCACTCGTGTTAGACAAGGACACTGGAATCCCAGAATGAACAAACCAGAATTGCTCGCCTAAAATTGAAAAAATGCAGCAAGTGTGTATTTCATGGAATGAATACGACTTGTTCATTGACTTAATATTGGAAATTATTGCGGATACAGCTTCAGTGAATTTAAGGAAGGAATTTTCAACTGATATAGTTTCTTCAGTTATGAACACTCACGTTTCATTTTTAAAAGCATAATAACGAGATCTAAAATAAAATTATGGATAATTATTGTACATTGTACTGCATGCTTACGTTTACAGGACTCCCATGAAGTTCCAATGTTCTCAAAACTCTCGAATGGAATCCATACAGAATACCAACGTTGGAAATGGTGAAATCCCCTTTCATGCTAAAAGTGTGAAGATCTGCAAAGTAAAGCAGCAATTTTATTCTTTATGCCTCGTTGCATTGTCATTTTATGATGGAATGCACACAATTTCACATTGAAACATCAAAGTAATTGTCTATCGTATATAATATCGTCACTGAAAATAATCCCTACAAACGACAGTATTTACAAGCTCATTATCAATCATGCAGGAATATTATTAATGACTTTCTCTAGAAGCGTCATGTCGTCATTATTGTCATCAGTCATCACTATCATAATACGTGTATATTATATTTGATATTATTTTGCGGTCTTTTTTTATGAATTACCTACTTAACTGAACATTGCAGCTTTATAATGCTGCTTATATGCCTGTACACCTTATATATGTGGAGTGTAAGATATCAAATAAATATGAGATCATTTACGAACACAAGGACTAACCTGCTAACGACGACAACGGCTTTCCGGAAAAGCGTATTTTATCTCTAGGAAATTGATCGTGGGTGGCACCGCTGCTGTCAATCTTTTCAGGCCAATACATTTTCAACCGATCAATCCAGCCTTGTTCCATTCCCGTGATGCCAAAGTCTGTAACATCCTGGACGCTCTCGAGACGCAACACTTGAAGGAGTTTCAAATTCCGGATGATAGACTGGATCTGAGAGTCTCGTATTCCTCCGCTAAAAACCACAAGTTGCGTCAATCCAGGCATGGTCTCACTGACGTGCAACCACTGTGCATTTTCAAGCGGTTTGCCGTACAGTTCCAACTGTGATAAATGAGGAAATTGTATTCCAAGCTTTGTTTCCTCTTCTGGCATTTCCAGCTGAGCTCCAAGCATCTCTAATTTCGGCGACAGCAGATGCGACCCGTCCTTCCCATTGATAAAGTCGATGGAAAGCATGGGGAAATCCAATAAAGTCATTTCTTTTGAGCTAATCAGAGTCCCTTTTACCAACTCCATCAGATTTTGCGAGGGCGAGCCATACAAATCAGCTTTTGCATAAGAATCTGCTCCTTTCGCCAAACAGACGGATCGAACTGCTAAGCTATTTAGACGGAAAACTGCATCTTGAAATATTTCCATTATTTTACGCTGCAGCAGGTAGTTTATTGAGGAGGACAACTCGAAGCGTATATTCCTCAGAGAGGATTCATTATTTTTCAAAGCTGGACACAAAACTGAAGCAATGGAATCCTCTGCTTTCTTCCGCATAGAGAAAGTTGCTGATTTCACGTTCCCCTTTGCGTTTTTTCGTTGAAGGATCTCCAATGTGTGCAAATGACGTGTAGCTGGGAGGAAGAATCTGAGCGCTTCTGCCAACTTTCCCATATCCATGTCGGCGAATTTCATAACATGAACTCTCTCCATTACACGGTTCGCCTTGTCCATGTTCATACTGATGGTGGATCTGAGAAAGTTGCAGTGTCGGACTTCAATCGAGTTGAGCCGCTTGCAATTATGGATCCATTGCACAAATTCTTGTTTGTGAATGTCAATACTTTCAAATATGACTGAAGTCAAAGTGTGCGTCACGGGTTCGTTGCGTGATGATAATATGCGAGTTTGGCGGAGGTGTGAAGAGAGAAAGCGACGATTGTAGCTAGCACTAGACGCTCTGACATGTGTCGAAGGAAGGACGGAGCAGCGAAAATGCTGCCAACGAACCCGACTTGATTCCAATATTGCCAGAGCTCCAACTTGTTTCTTTTCGACAACGAATGTCGCCGTGGACAAGAATTTTTTGTGGGTGATGACAGCGTTATTCCAGCTTTTGGAAACCAAACGGCAGCTCATAAAGTCTGGTAGAGACAAGTAGCTTAGAACCTTAACACCTGGCAGGGTCTGCAAAATTCAATTCAATAAACAGTCTTTGTTTTGAATACTATAAAGTAGGGTAATAATCATTGTCTGTGATCATTTGATAAGGTCAATGAATCAATCACCGTCATATCTTGCAGATCAGGAGCGTATTTTTGTTCAGCGCTCAACTTCAAGCAGGCAATGCACAAACAAGTTATCCGCTCTAATGACTTCTTCATGTGAAGCGTCTCATTCTGTTCTTTTGAAGAAGGTGCTTCTTTTTCTTCTTCTTCTTTGAAGCTTTCCTGAGTGGGCATAACCATGTCTAGAGAAATAGGATTCCGATTGTTTTGCCCAACGTCAGGAAGATTGAATGGAACCTGTAAGTCTATGATCTTGTCATGGTGGTTGCCATTGTCCATAAACTCTCTGAATGTCTCGTATGCATATATGGAGGTTTGCTTTCGTTTGTTGTGAGGATTGTGTCTGTTGTTTTCTAACCAAACATTTCGACGAATCTGCCATTCCCCTTCCAAATAATCAATGTACTTATTGACAAAGCATGTTATCCTTTCAGTGGGGGAATTCGAGTCTTTCAACGGAGAAGGTAAAGCCAACGACGACTGTTGATCTCCGCATTCCCCATGCGGCTCAATGATGTCCTTACGTTGATCCTCAGTCATATTACTTCCTCCGGCAACTTCAACAGAAAGGAAACAATCCTTTACTTTCAAAGAAATCTCATCAGGCTTCATCGTGTTGTGTGCGATGGTGGATGAGACGTTTGCCTGTAAAATTTTGAAATGTGTGGTCCAGAATAAAAAAAATCTAAACCCGAATTACACCTACATCATCAACCTCTAAAATAAATCGAAATATGTATGTACATTTTTTCATCAACATGGAGTCATCACTCATCACCACCAGTTACCAGGATCTGCACTACAGGGACCTGGGACCGTGTGACCGTTACCAATAATGTAAGTTAGTAGAAAAGAAAAGGTCAAGACTCAAGACTTTCAATTTCATGAAGCGATCCATAAGCTTGGAGAGCAGGCAGGAAAATGGAGTGGAATACTATGCGACATAAAAAAATAATAAATCCTATGTGATCTTGTTACCTTTTTGGCCCCTGTTGTTTCTAAAGTACATTTGACTTTTCCATGCTTTGCAGATATCAATCCGCTATTATTAACATGCTACATGGTTTAGGTTGGTTAGCCAATACATGAACGCCAAATTTTGGTCTATATTTCGACAGATTAGCTGGCATTCGTTTAAATCTCAAACGCGGTTATTTGTTGAACTAAACTTTCTCACGGTCATTCACGATGAACAAACGTATATAAGGTTTTTAAATTTCTCTATGTTAACGTTGCAAATACCTTCACTTTCACCGTTTCTGTTGATATTGCATCGAAAAATATAGCCACTCCCGGATGTCGATCGTGTTAAAATTTGCTCATTAAAAATAACTTAATTCATTAACTCTTGTGAGCATGCAGTATATAATATACTTGCATTCGTTGCACAAGGAGGCTGTGGCAATTCTATATCTTGCTTGCGACATAAAACTATGATATACATATGGCCTACATACACAAGTATAAACATATATAAAACACAGGCCAGTCTGCCGTAGTATGTCTACCTACAGTCTGTTCTAGCCTCATGGTCACTGATACGAACTGCAGAATTGCATTTTCATAGCATCTACCATTATGAGTTGAAAGTGTGCATTACAGAATCCAATGAATTGATTGGCGAAAAAACACAATTCAAAAATTCTTAACCCAATCATGTTCGACGAAAACCCACTGGTCGAGTAACATTTCTGATGTCTAATGTCCATAGACTGTATTTACCTACAGAATGTTCCATATTTTCTGATGAAATCGTAACGCACACGTTGGCATAATTGCTTCCAATTTCGTTACAATTAGTTTGCTATTAAGTGTAATTGGGACAGGATAGCTACTAACACAGAACTTTGACGAATTCATATTCAACCATCAACCAGGCTGTAAAGCAAATGATTAGACTGTCCAAATCTGTACACATGTATAGGTAGGTCATTTCAAGGCATTTTTTATTCACTTTTAGCTTTTACTTCATTAGATAAAATCCAGATTTATACCAGTTTACGTATACAAAATTCATATAGAAATTATTTGCTTACCTAACTTAATGACAACATATTAAATCATAGACTACGGTATAACTAAAATGCTACTAATTTTATAAATCGTGATCTGACTGTTTTTAATTCGTCAAACGTAAGTTATTGTAAAGGAGGTGCTAAAACTATAATATGTTTTTATGATGACGAAGAATCAATGATGTTATACACGCATGGTTTTCTTAAACGGGGATAGGCATGTTTGTTATGGAATAAGTTTCTCAAATAACTTATTGTATCCTGTCATTAACAATAATTTAAGGTAGTAATATTTGGAATTTTCAATCTATCAAGTTTTACATGTATCTCATTGTCAACGCACATTGACTTTAACCGTATTCCACTGCTGCATATGAAATGGGAGCTATATTTTGAAGGATTTTGACTTTAGGATAGTTGATTTTAAATACAATGCTCGCCCGTTGTCATAAGTCAAATGAAAGTACAGTGGATGAATTTTGTTTCAAATATGTACTTCTGCAGAAATATGAATTTCTAGTTTCATTAGGCACTTTTGAAAGCAAAATTTGTACGGAATCAAAGTGAGTGAGAATATGGCAAGATACCCCGGAAATTGTATTGAGTGTACTCATCTTTCATCTGTCGACAGAGAAAGCTATTTCTATTGCGTCGTTTTCCTTGAGCTACAAAAGCTAGTGAAAGCAGATCTTAGTTGCAGTAGTTGTTCACAGAAGGCACTGAATATGTGTGTTTCATGAAAAGAATGAGTTTTGTCTGTTAACGGTAACTTTCTTAGGTAGTAAGAGGAACCAAGTCCGGTGCAAGTATTGGGGCAGATCAAGTAGCAGGGATTTCTGTAGTTCCCCTAAATAATATTTTGATTTAATTTCTATTTTGAATGCTTGTAATACATTTGACTAGTCAGTACAATAAACTGAGAGTGAGCAATTTCAACCTTGGAATGAATTGTTTTTGTGATGAACTTAATAATGTAGCAGCACAATCTCAGACGTAAAATTGATTTTATTTTAGTACAAATCAGTTTTAATAACTCCCGTTTAATAACTTTAGTTTCTCCAATATCTAAGTGGGTAAGGTCCTTCAACCAGATCAAAAAGAGTTTTCAGTTTTTATACGATTCTAGTAGAATGCATCCATCGATATTCGAATTCAAGTCAAGTCATCCTGATGATATTAGTAAAATAAGATGTATGTTGTGAATAGCATTTTGCTTAGTTTCATGTTTTACTAGTTGCAACCAGCGTTTGAGAAGCTATATAAAAATTAAATTTGGCGTAAAAATGCAAGTCAAATTACATGTGCAGCCTGTAATACAAATAGCTTTCATGTTTCAGAGCAAGTTTAAATGCAAAATCGTATAGAAAGCTGAAAGGAAAGATTAGACTGACTTTTGAGTAATGCTTTTGCAGTTGACTTCACATTGACTGGAATATATAAACTCATACTCTATAGATCACAGGGAATTACGTACGTATTACCTATGGTTTTGGGTGATTTGTGTAATAAGCCCACATCTCTGAGTACAGATTCTCGTACATTTATTCAGGAGGACAAATTCAGCTTGCACTACTGACTGGAGTATGATGAGTGCATTGTTCGTTGTAGTTTGTGATGTTATGATGATATATATTCAACGGCCGGCTAAAAGTAACCTAGTGTAATACAAGAATGGCTAGAAGGAACGTTTTCCAAGTATAATGTACCATAGCACACAGTTAGGCATTCTTGGTTCCTAGTATAACTGTTAATAAGCTGAATGGTATATCCTGGCCAAAGACAGAATTACTGTTTGCACATTGTTTCGCATTCGTGTAGTCCGTACTATATTCGATCCTATTAAATTTGAGAGTACCTAATAATTACCCCTTGTGAATGAATATGGGGACTGATGACGCACAAAAACTAGTCTGGTTTTTAGATGACACTGATTATCCATGATCAAAACAACAAAAATGCTACAGCAAACAGCATCATCATCCCTCTGAAAACTGGAAGTTGGGAAGTAGAAGGTCGTCAGCAAAACGGCTTATTATTTTAGATTGTTATAGTGTCCAAGTGGACTTGATGTATACAACATGTAACAACAACAGTTCAACTCACTCACTAGTAACAACACACGCACTATAATTGCATAGTAAAGTGCTGCAGTAGTATCGTCATGCTTCATAAAGGCTGAGGATACGGAGCACAAAGGCAAGGAAGAGGAAACAAAAGAAGTTATGTTTAAATTACATGCATCGGTTGAATAAAGCGTTTAAACTCATGCAATGCAAATCATGTACTATATAGTGTGCAGATTATGATAGTGGCAGCAGCAGCAAGTTTTACTGGTTCGCCGCTCTCTGCTGCTGTCGACAATGACGAGGACGAGAGCCTTTGTTTGGATGAAATTTTAATATAATAAAAAAAAGCTTTTGGTTTGATTCTTTACCAGGGTTGCTGCTGCTACTGATGATGATGCTGATGAAGGCTTTTGTCCCTGTAGCCAAAAAGCGAACTACGAACTCCTACCGCTACTACTACAACTTTACTTCACGAACGTGATATTTGATCCTCGTCATATTTATCTCACTAATTCATCATTTATTATGCATTAGAGTAACTTGGTTTCAGAATGAGCGAACATAATATGTCATCGCACTTTTTTATTATAACACGTAGTCGTTGTACATCATATCTAGTCAGTTTATCATCAAATTCTACGTACTCTTCTCTCTGTAAGTGAGAAGCAGCCAAAAAATACTCCATTTTATAGAGTCTTTGATATCTAGCTCTCTGTCATGTCATCTACTACTACTATACGCTGTTCTACTACTACTTTTCCCCAAAATGAAGTTCAGTTGAAGTGATGCATTTAGTGAGAGAGTAAGTTCACTTCACACACACATACATTCTAGGCATTTCTTGCATACTTCCTATCACGAAAGAAAATTGCATTAAACGCTGTGTTCTCGGCTTTGTGAGCAGAATACAACTTGCTGATTCCAGTGGACGATACACATCTGCCAAACTGTTTGCCATTCCCTTTGGCTCTCTCCTCGCAGAGAACATCATTATCATAGTCAACTCTCCCTTGGAAAGTAGTAGAATAGCAAAGACGACATTATTCTGTGAAAGTGGAAGAAAATAAAAGAAGAAGAAGAAGGAGAAAGCGTTCTATAGACCTACATTTCGTACTTGTAGAATTCCACATCGTCAGAGAGTCTATCTAAAAACCGCACATCGGAGAGACGTGCATTCAAAAACTGAGACAGAACGTGAGTGCTTAGTTTAGTGAAATTTCTTACTCTATTCCATTCAGAATCAACAATATCTTCGAGCTTTTGGTCCTTTTTTGGTTTCTTTTTCATCATTGGTTTGGTTTCCTGTGCTGCTTTAGCATACGCAGCGACTGATCATAATGTATAGTAGTAAAGTAAAAGGTGGTTAGCCCACTCATGAAAAGCGAAAATAATAGTATTTGGGAAAAGAGGAGCAAACCATAGGCAATGAAGCATAATGCATGAAAACAAACTTTCTCTATAGCGTAGGCCAAAATCCAGTAGTAAAAAAGAAACCAGAAAAGCGGTACTACACAAATAAACTAAATGGAGATGGTAATATGTTTAGCTAGGTATAATGTCGGGTATTCGTAGTTTTCACTTTGGTTGATGGTGCTAAGTAAGTTGCAGATAAATCCTCCATCAGCATACAAAAGCAACTTACTTTGGGCCTTTGTATACAATTAGCTGTCTTCATAAAGGCACGTAATAACACCTACATAATATATATAACTTCTTCATCATCATCATCATGTGAATTTGGCTCGTTTTAGCAACAGCAGCAATTTAAGTAGTAAAAATGATATATGTAAATGTCTATATCTTCATACAGCCTGCAACATTGACGCAGAATTCATAGTTGTTGAAACGAAACTCAGTTTTCCTTAAAAGAAAATTTGGATTAAATCTGGACAAAGTGAAAGCCCAGCGGGTAAAGCAATGGTCATACTTGATAGTTGCAATAATAAACAGTGGCGTGAAACGACTTTCTCTACTTTGTATTTTAGTTTGGTTTCACGGATACGACCACCGCCATAAGCTTTATTGCAATACATTTTCATGAATAACCATTCCCGTTATCATTATTATTACTTTGGGTCTACACAATGTTTCTAAATCCAATCTTGAGAACGCAACGTGCTATACAATTTGTTTCACTATTCACACCAAACTTTCAAAATATCTCTCGGCAAAATTACAGGCTTACATAATCAAGCAACATTATCCTTGAAAGGAAAGAAAGTTTCGTTAAGGTAAGCAGGGATATTTATTTGCTAGTTTATTTTTATTATGGATCATATAATTTCAATTTGCATGAAATTTTGGAGCACATGCGTGCAATAGTTACTATTTGGCAAGAAAAAAAATTATGATGACTATGGTAGTATATTATGTACATGCATCAATTGCTCTTGGTCTGTGTGTATTCATCTCACTCTCGCCACTTTTTTTGCCACCCAGTATCATCTCACACAGCGAAGCGTAACAGCAGCACAGGGGAAAAGCATATAAACTGTGCGGTAGCTGTGATTTTTCGGCAACTGGCATAGTGGTTGTGTGGTAATGTAGCAGGGGAAAGCTGCATTATAGAAAGTGAAAGTGAACGGGAAATGAAAGATGAGACGGAGGAAGAGGTGCTGGGCTCTGACACACACACACACGCGTCTCTCTCCACCAGAATTGTTACCACATTCTGCACTACTACGCTGAATATAATAAAAAATAATAAAATATATAGCCGGAATAGTGGCTGATGATGATTCCACTACTGACGATGAGCTAAAGCAGAGAGTAAAAGAGGGAATATATTTGCACACGAACCGAAACGAAGGTTTCATTTTTTTTCTTTCTAAAAAGTCATCCTATCCAAGGCATAGCGTGTAGCATATAATGTGTATTTAGCTATTTAGCTAAAAAGAGGAGGCTTTTGCACAAGTGGGTTCCGCTTTATTTGAATCCTTATTCTACGATGTGATGATCGTTCACTTGGCATTGGGAATTGGCAGTAACAATTGTTCTACTCAGAGTGTTCTTTCGTTGCAGGTTGCCACGACTTGTGTGTGTGTGTGAAACGAGACGATAGTCCCTGTCGTCCTCGCTGATTCAAGCAGCAACGTAAAAAGGCGACTATTCACTCTGACTCTTCTGTTGAAATCAACAGGATGGCAGATTTGGGGGATATAATTTTCTCGTATTGTTAGCCAGAGATTTTACTAGATTTTATTTTGGTGTGTGTGTGTGTATTATAGATATTTCTTTCTGTAAACTACACAGCAGCTGCTGAAAAAAGTACCTAAATCCTGAGAGAGCGTGTGTGTGCTTCCCTCCAGATTAGAAGATGCTGAGTAGCCATCAAACAATACATTTTCGTAATGGAAAAGTGAGCCAGTGTCTGTTTCCAGTCAACAAGAATTCGATTTAAGCACGAAGTTATCATCAATCTCAGCGGAAAGAGTGACTGAGTTAGGCAAGTGACGGAGTGTGTAAGGAGGAAAAGGCAAAAGCGCATTAGGAGCAATAAGCAGCAGCAGCAGCGATACAATTGGCATCTTTCCCTTTTCCACGTTCTTCCTCTTGTTTGGGAGTCCATGTTGACTGCGTATTGTGCTTGCTGCTCTTTTACCTAACACAACAAAATATATAACGCGTGTACATAATATTATATACCTTATACACTAAGGTACCTTTCTGCAAAAGGACCAAGACGAAGAGAGAAAATGGAAAATCTGAGCACTCAGAAGAACTAGGCAGGCAGGTGTTCGTGTATAGTCTACGATTCCAACTCTTCACATTTCACACCAACTTTCACTTGAGTCATCATAAGTGTCAGTTTGCTTATTATTATTATTCTTATACCATTCCATGACATCGCCGAGTTGATGAACGCACACACAGACAGCAAATGTTTGATCGGTTGAAGCTTTCTCATCTATCGGTCTTGTACAGATATTAAAAAGGGTCGTATTTACCATTGTCTATCATACCATAAAGCAGACGGGAGAGAATGGTGACGAAACTGTAAAGGCTCACTGAATGCCACTTACTTTCTCTGTTTTGGAATGTTTACACACAATTCATACGCACCATCATCATATCAGATTAGCATCCTGATAAAGTCAAAAAGTAGCCGAGCTGCTTTATGCAGATAACAATCATCATTGTGTGATTTGTGCTTCAAAATTTGTAATTATATTTGTTTATTAAATATTATAACAGAAGGCAGAGTTCAAGAGACAATGAAACGAAATAAAGTCATCTCAAACCCGTATAAAAGAAATACTACAAGTAACGGTCTCAATGGTGTGGATATAGTGGGGGAAAGTAAAACAACGAAGTACGCTTCAATCATTCACTGCCAAGCTTGTTCCAGTAATCAGATTAATCAAAACGGTAACGAAATTACTGTGACTTCCTCGTCCAGCAAAAAGACGAATCAGAGAAGGCATGCTATGGATTTCAAAGTCAGGAAAGGATTTCCTCTTTGGACTGTTCTTATTCTAACGTGGATGAATTTCTTTGTTGTGCTCACAGAAGGTACGTATATATTGGCTTTTTCTTTACACATTTCTTGTAATGTCGATAGTCTCGATAGTATTGTTTACACGTACCCCATAAGTCATTTCATTGTGTTGCAACCACTTTATCCAGCCCTACTAGCAAAAATTAATTCTCATGATAAATACACCCGTCATTTTCCTAGATCTACAAAACTGTGGTTTTCCACACACAAAATATATTAACATTCACTACACCCACCCAGAAAGGCATAATCTATAATTTATATCAGTCAGGTAAATAAAGAATTTTTCAGTTGCATACAAGTTTGCCAATATGTATGTATAATATATAGTGGTTTATGGTTTCATGAACACAATAAAACGATATACATTCATATCAATACAGTAGGCTATAAAGTTGTGTTAAATTAGGTATATAGAGCATCATCGTGATTAAAATTGCGCATTATATTTACCCATGTCATCATATTAAAAGAGCACGCTTATGATGAAACATGAGAAACATTGAACCTGGGAAGTGTTTCTGTAGATATGGTATACATTGCACAACTGTATAAACCGGAAATTGCGGAACAGACTAATATAATGTATAAGAAATGATACTAGGTACGGATATATAGACCCTGAAAAAATAATTGCATATCATATAAAATGTTTCTTGTTTATAGGGCTACGCTGTTACGAGTGCCTTTCCTTGCACTGTGACTCGGGAGCTGTATGTGATGCTATCAGACGCACAATGTTGGAAATATTTATTCCAAAGCGCCATTTCATTCACTTTGACCCTAGCGATATGTGTCCACAAAACGAACCGCCAATGAATTCCGAACGCTGGGCGAACCTGTCCAAGGAATGCGAAAGAAGCGACTCAATATGCTTAGTATCGCCAATTGAGGTTCACACCATAGTGGATGGGAAGAAGGATGGGAAGCAATTGGAAAAGGAATATACGCTTATAACAAATGGTTATCTTCTGGGCTGTGCGAGTCGAAGAAAGCTTCTGGAATTCCCAGAGACAATCAACGTTCGGGTTGAATTTACTGGCAGAAATGAAAGTGGAAACAGCGGTAGTGGTAAAAGCACTTCCACCGGTAGTAATACTCCCAACAGTAGCGGAAGCAGTAGTAATCAGAAAAAAGGTGAAGGCTCGTCCGGAAATTTGGAGCAAAGGGGAACTGGTGGGAGAAAAAAGCAAACTGAAATCTTTTACAATTTGACTAATGCCGGAAATGGTGCGGTTGAGTTTGATCCAACAAAGAAGACGTACAAAGATGGATACATTATCACCAAAATATACTCACACGTGTTCTATATAGATCAGGGTACTGGAAACGCCACCCGATGCTATGAGGATAACTGCAATGACAAAGTTAAATTTCGAATAACTGGTACCGGCACATCAGGTACTGAAATGATGATTAGTTGTAGCAATATTTCTACTGTACTTTGGGTTGTTGTTATTGCTGTAATAATACAAACCACTTCCTCGTAAGTCATTGAAGTAATGTTATTATATGTTCTGGTGTGCCAATGTTTGCATGGAACGGTATGTAATTCATTTGTAATGAGTGAGTTGGCAAATTTCTCTAGTATACGTCTATCAGTGTATATATTGTACTTACGGTTATGTATAAAATGCTGAATTCATTTAGCTTATGCATGAAAGTGTGATGATTTGTCAAATGTCCAAGTAAAAAAACTAATATTCATTAGGATCAACGTTGTTAAGCAGACAAATAAATCGATAAAGTAAAAAAATCTCTAAATATTAAGAAATGTGTTACGTCGAAGGTATATACCCATGTATATGTATATATTATATAACTGAAGATACTAGATCAATGTTTGTAGAATCAATGCTGGCTCCCCTTTAAACGCAAAGGAGCTCTATTGACAATTAATGTAGAGTTTTTAATAAAAAATGACTATTTTATATGTAGGCCATTTTTGTGTGATGATGAATGTACCAAAATTATAAAATAGTTCCAACCAATCAATTGAATATATCTAGACGTAGATCCAAGTTGTGGATTCCACAACAGCAAAAAGTAATGATTTAGCTAAGAATGCAATGTCAACATAATTATTAAAAATAGTACTTAAAATTTTATTGCAAGTAACTCTAAAATCATGGAGAAAAAGAAACAGAATTGAATGAATCGTTGTTAAAAAAATAAAACGGGTGTGTCATTTTAAATATTTTACTCATTATTGAAAATATATGTTAATTGAAATGTACCAATATCACATTACATGTAAGAATTACTAAAGACAATATGCTCGCACAAACGTGTGGGTCGTTTTATACTACTCTACTCAACATAAATGAAATGAATAAATGAAAATAAATTTATTTACTAAAAACACAATACAGACTCCACACACTATCATTACGTCGTACGTTTCTAATGGAATTATCTCCGATATAATATCCTTATAATCTGTAATCATCCCGGTTGGGCTTGTTTATGGTTGTAAAAGCAAAATTGGAATAGGTCCAAGAGACAACTGCTTATCTGATTACGAAAAACGTCTCATATTTTTCCACAGAGCTGAAAGCGCAAATCCTACCATAATAAATGGCAAAAGACTGGAATATCCGATTTGCTTGCCTATTTCATTCATTCTCATTATAGTAGCAGAATCGGAAGTAGCATTAGCCAACGTTGTGCCAATTCCTTTACAAGATTCTCTGATTTGTTTACTCTATACAGACATTGTAGATATTACAAAAAGGGTACTGCTTTTGTGGCATGGTATTGTAGTTACAAAGGTTGAACAACCAGCCAACTAATAAAGTAAATAGGTAAATATTTTCCATCATGTCTTGTGCACCCAACTAACATAAACTTCGTTTTATAGTTCCCAATTGAAAACAGGGTTTGAATATACGTACCTACATGGATATGTAGCTTCCTGTTGCTCAAACTAACCATGAACCAACCCCATGGCCGTATAAAAATTATGTTTTCGGTCCAGCGTATATAATATGATGTTGATCTGCTCCTGACAATAGCAGACAAATCTTTACAGATATGAAAGCAACTATTTCATTATTCCGGATTGGATTGGAAAATTGGTATCTCATAGTCATAATATTGGCTCACAATATACACGTGTTGTGTTGTGGGCGTAAACGCGCTTCGTTTCCACCTGTAACATAGCCTGTAAAAGACCTACCTGAACAGAACCAATATTTGTTCAATAAATAATTACTCAATAATTATGGTACAAGTACAAGTTATATCTTTCTCTCAAATGACGAGTCACAAATTCCATATGATTAAACATGTTCCTTGCAGCAACCTCTCTGGTCAAGCTGAATTATCTCTCGTGTGAAAATCAATAAAGGTCGAGGAACCTGAATGCCAAAATGAATCGAGTTTTGTGGACACAGTGTACAAGGATATACTGACAAACATGACATTTGTTTATTCTTAAGCTTTCAGCTACATAATGGAGATCATAGGTATATGTATTTCAAATATATTAAATAATTCTGTTGAGAAAATGCTACATCTTTTCCTAAAGACTACACTGATGCCATTTAAACATTAGTATAATATTTAAAAATTGTGCTAAAATGACAATCAATTGAAGCAGAATAATAGCACTCAATGTCTACATATTTCAAAGATCGTATTGAGCGAAAGGAAATAAAACAAGTAAACTTCCCAATATAAAGAACAGAAATTGGTAAGGAATGGCTTATGATTTTTATCACATGCATTTATTTCTCATCAGTGAGCAGTGAGACGATCACGGCAGAAAAAAGCTTACACCTTCAACCTTCCGCTCAACAAGACACATTGATTTTCATTTTCCACACGCACTTTTTTCCATTACTGTACTCATTAAGTTCATTAAAGGCTTTCTTAGACTCTTCCTGTCTTTGATGATAAAATGATATAATTAGTGATGAAGGGTGTTCAATTAAATATCGTTCAACAGCGCCATTTCATTTATAAAAGACAAAGCTATAATTCTTTTGGAATTTTCAAATCCAACCATTGTATGATATTACAAAAGGATTTCCTTCCCGGTAATCTCAATTTGAGTGCAAAAAGTTACATGGCCATAAAGTCGGAACTTCTTGAGAATGGAATATTCCTGACCGGACAGGCTGCAGAATATTCAACGTACATTCAAATAAATCAACCTATAATGTACATATATACCTGTGAATCATTGCATATCATTTGAAAACGACGATGTAAATTAAAATACAGGTTATTTAGTAGTGTTGATGTTCCAGCATTGTTCGCTTGCGAAATTGATTGAAATTCACGGTTTTAAGCTTCACAAAATCCTATTTACGAAGGATTTGTTTGTGAAGATAATGCATTTATGTTGTTTCTATTTTCGCCAAATTCAGCGTAGGTGTGTGTAGCTTGATTCACAGCAATATATTTTACTCCAACAATATTATTTAATGTATCGATTGTCGAGTCGATTAGTGTTAGTATCTAGTCTGAAATGAGAGTAAGCTTCGTGTGAGATATTTATAAGCTGAGAAGATTTTTTTTTCTTTTCCTCTCACCAGAGCCATTATATACATAACTCAATATCATGAGACGGTACTTCCTTCTTCACTCTGCTACCATTACTAGTGCCAGTTTACATTTCACCAGCCCCGTGAGGAATGGAAGACAAAGGAAGGAAAATAAAATATAAGACAGAGTACACCTTCCACCTCTCTCATTCCTCTTTGTAATACTTTTTCCTATTTTTCTTTTTTTCAGAAAGGATGTGATCAATTTCTCACATTCATTCAGAATCGAAGACAATATTGCGCTCCTCTTCTTATACTTTATGTAACCATTAAATAAAAATAGTGCTGGGAAATGAGAAAAAGTCCCTTTACACTGTCGTGTGCTATATATTATTATCTTGCTTATAAAATACTTTTCAAACCCCCTTTATATGCAATATCCAAGAGCATATATAAATTCCTCGTCTTTCATTGAGAGTACGGAAAGGACCAAATCCAATTTCCTCGCTAGAGGATCAGTCAACAACCTTTGTCGATGAATGTACTAACTTAACTTGCATTACTTTCTGTATCATTTTCTCTCATATCATCGTCACTTACAGTTAATAAGATATATTTACAGGGATGATATGAAGACGGAAATAGTAGTAGAGTTACTGTCCCCGTGCAAAAAGGACTTCTATCGTCAGCAATATAGCCATCCTCCTCCCACTCGGCACTCTCAGCCTTTTTTTTCTGTTGTGTACTGTTGTGGATTGCGGATATGGAAAGTTGGAGAGTACGGAGAAAATGGGAAGCAAACCTTTCATCAAAATAAACTTTTTTTCTTCCTTTCTAAGTTTTTTTATCATGATGCTTTTCTTCATTAAATTTTGAAGATTTGTAGTAGTACATGCATGCGTATTATTTATACTTTACGTCCTCTCACCAGGGAAAGCTCACGAAATATTACATACTATCGTAATCATTATTTAGAACGCATCAGCAGCAGCGGAGTCAAACTGGAAAACATGTAGTCGTGTTCACACAAAGGAAAAAAATGTCAGGAGGAAGACAGTGGGGAAAAGGATAGAGAGAATGGAGGACTTGGGATTGCTCTATACTATCCTCTTGCTTTGCAACTTGACCCACTTTTCAGCATCAAGATGTACTTTTTGTTAATGTCAGCAATCCTGGAACTACTAGACCTTGGTATGGAAAGTTACCAAAAAGCTGCTCAGCAAACCGTTCAAGAGAACCGTTCAAGTGGATAGGAATAACAATATTCGATACCTAAGTGGGTAGGTATATGTATGTATGAAAACAAAGTTTGAATAAATATCAAGAAAGTTTGCAGCTCGAAAAGGTATTTGTGTCGAGCTCATTGAAACTGAGTTTTAAATTATGTAATGCATATTAAAAAGCACCCACTCATACTGAAATTGCTTTCTGATTATTTTTTTTCTCAATTACCCATGTACTTTACAGTTCCGACAATCAACATGTTAGAGCGTTGATAAATCATATTATTCACAAAGTTAAATATTGGGGAGAGTTGATAACGAACATGTGTCATTTTGTTTATTATATGGATTGAAAATTAAAACATTTTAAAGTTACTTTTCGAGGGTAAACGATACAAGTAGAATTTAAAAAAGGGCTTTTTTCGGATTGCTCTTGGGCGAAGTGCTCCCCTAAAATATATCCGTCTTTCATATGTGGACTCTGAGGAATTTTCCACAGAGTAAATAAACTGGGAAAACAAAATAAAGCCATTCTTTTGTTCATAGACTTTTATGGTCTGCTCCTTTTACTTGTAGGTTGGACATTGAACATGCATAGTAAAAAGAGTACCTACATGAGGTTTTTACGATCAAAAAGCCATGATACAATTCCCATGTATGTATCTTTCATGCACTCAACTCCACATAAGATATTAAGATGAAATGATTATTTCTATATTTGATTCGATATCCTGTTGATTTTCTCGTCGTAGTGATATTATTATACTCTTCTCTTTAAGGAGCTTGAAACTAAGGTTCAGCTTTAAAGAAATATTGTAATATTTTATATGCACGAAAGTTGGTTGTGATTCAAATGGAAGAAATAAAATTAATGAAATCACACTACTTTATTTGGATCACTATATTTTGGAAGCAGTCGTAACCTTTGGTATATTAGTGCCTATTGCAATAGTGTCACATTGCAATGATTCCGTAAAAATATATTCCATCAAATAATCACTTTAGTTTCTTCTTTATTGTCCCATAAAATAATGTTCCAGTTACAGGTTCATCTGGAAGATTAAAATTCAAATAGACTGGTGGTGAAGTTATATATGCTAGAGTAGTAATAACACAATTTGCTAACATATCGAAGCATTTGGTACTGCGATTTGTATGTGTTTCTCTATGTGCCTATCACACTAGCACACACATTCGCATTCTTCCAAATATTTTAAAACTATTTTAATAAAATAACTTTGATAATAGAATTCATATCTTTCGGTTGCACGATTATTGCTTTGTACTTTTCACATGAAGACTAGAGAAGAATAATATTGAGCATGAAAAGTTAGATTAATAAAAACACTCCAACTCTAATAATATGGAGTAAAATCAAGTTATTCTCTGGAATTGGAAACCCTCTGGACTCTCGACAATGCGTGTAGTAAATACTACTTTATTAGATTTTCCAGCCTACTTGAAAGATTTTTCTATGAGGACTGTCATGAGCATGTAGTCATAATGTCTGCGCTAAAAAGTGGTCCAAAACACGTATTGCGTTGTACGAACCGAAATGTATCATTAGTTTTTGTGTCGTCCCGACTGGTTAAATACAAAAAAATACATCCAACTGACCATCAAGTAATTTCGTACCTGTTCTCATGTATGTATATTTAATTATAAATATGTTTCATAAAAGTTTTGAAACTATTTTCAGTAGTTGCAAGTATGAAATACAATGAAACATTGGAATGAACGCAGATAAGGTCCCAATTACCTTGTCAAAACAATTATTTTCCTGCTTTTCCAATATACTCCTTCCTTTTACCACAACGGCTAAAAAATAAATTATATTTAGCAGGACGATATATGTATTCATTTCCTTTAATGATTTTCTAAGCAGGTTTGGAGGTGCGTCTACCAGTCAGTTGTATTCTCCTCACATCTCACAGCAGTAGTGTCAACAAGGCCAGAACCCCGTTCTGACGTGCGCTGGCATTATTTGGTGGTGGCAAATATATTTTCAAGAACTTTGTTTTCTACGTCCTTGAAAGTGAACTTTTAGTTGCTCTTGAAGTTTCCTCGAAAAGTTTTGAGTCCTTCGAACATAATTTTGTCAGCAAATGTACAACTTCTACCATTATATTTGCACTTAAAACAAACCCATTCATATTCCAACTCCAACATTTATGTAGGTCCCAGTCCCAAGCCCAGCGAAAATTCATATGCATAAGATAGGACATAGGAGATATAATAAAAATATTTGTTCATGGTGCAGCAGTGCCAAAACTAAACCACATGGAAATATATGTTCACGATTTTTGCAAAAGAATGAGCCTTCTTGAGAGATGTTGATGAACAGTGGGCAGGAGGCTACTACTATTTGCTGGTCACCACGATGCAAAAATTGGTAATGAGCACGCGGCTTTTATTATTTTGCATACTCCACTGAATATAAAGTTACTAAAGCATGTATATATCTATATATTTTCCATAATAACACAAGTTTTTATGTTTTAATATGATTATATCATCGTCACTATCGGCGTCACTGGTCAGTCAGTATATATGGCTGTGTACCTAACAGGCTCATTATGATTTCATCTCACATCTCTCGCTTTTGTAAATACAAAGCGTAACATTTAGTGACGATGATGATAATGATAGTGGCAATAAATTCACAGGTTGCTAGTGAATCTTCATTTTATATATGGGCTTCATTGAAGATACCACGAAAAAATCATAAAAATCTGAAATGAAGATGAGCACACTAAAAATTCAATAGAACTTCATCATGACTCCTACTGATTCAACAAAGTACGCAGCACACAGGTAAGTGTGTGTGTGCCGTGATAATGAAGGTGATGCAGTTCTGCAGCAGATGCTGATATATCGTGCTTCATGCTTGTTGTCCAGCTACAATTTTTTTAGCTTTTTCTATATAACCTTATCTTGTCTCTTGTACGTATATGTCCATTTAATATACATTTTCATGAGGTTTATTTTTAGTACTTATACTTGTATAATCATTATGTATGATACGTACACGATAGCTCATCAGAGCAAGAGGTGAGAATACTTGGCTGTTGGATGAATACTTGTCTGCGCTACGAGAATCAGTAAAATTTATAACTTTTTTTGCTTTGTTCCAGTAGTCGTTTTTATTATTATTATCTTCTTTAAATGGTTATGGTTGTATAATACATGTCCCCCCAATCTTCTTGAAGACGCTTCTTCTTCCACCACACATGTGTGCGAAGGAATAGGAAATAATGTTGGTTCCATTGCAAATCCAAGCTGGTTATTTTAGCAAACGTGATGGATGGCAGAAAAGAAGATGAGATGTTGGTAAAAGATGATGAGGATGTAGGACTTAATAAGAACTTTTTATACTGCACCGAGCACGAAGATAATATGATTTGATAATTTACCTTGTTTTTGTTAACTTCTATTCTCGTATTACTGAATTTCTTTTTTATATATGCACATATGAATAAATATACGAAGGTATCAGTGTGTTGCATTATGTATTTTTTTTTCGTTTTCCACAGTCTTAACGTAATGAACATGATGATTAAATGATCCTCACCAGCACGGAGTTTGAAGCGAGTGCGTAACATAACCAAAGATTTGTTGCGCTTGCCTTGCCAATTTCTCAAGTTTACTGTTTGCTAAAAAAATCTTCGGTGTGCTAGCATTTGCAGAACGTATATAATTTCACTCATGTGGAACTATCTGTGAAAATGATCTTTTCGGTGGCTGGAAGAATGGATGATTCTTCCTCCTTGCATTTGTGCTACATCTTTTTGTTAAATAAGACTTACAGTATTTTTGGATAATGAAAAATAATTACGTCCGTATTATTACATTATGCTCACTGAATGAGCACGGGATTACGTGATATAGGCAAAGTACAACTGTAACCGTAAAGTTTATGAAATTTGGCATTTGCGAGAAGTTAAAAATTCAGTAAATTTGAGCAAAGAAGGTGCTTACGGAGCATCATATATACTACCTCAATTCCTTCACCTTCATTCTCTCATGTCAGTTGTGTAACACATTTCATAACATCTTTCAATACTGCCTGAAACAGTTAATCACACAGTTTGCCGCGATTCGCAAAACTTCTTCCAGACGAATTGTGCATGTGTACAAAGTGATGCGTTTTTTAATCTTTGTTCTTGTGGTCATACAAATACATACGGTTTTGGTTTTACCGCAATATACCTTGGCCTAAATCTTTGTCCATGTAAACTGTTTAAGCTGTTATTGGGCTCCTGCTTATGGAAGTGATCCAGTAGAAAATTTTAATTACTAGTCCGTGGCTGGTCAACCATGTTAATATAGTGCGTGTATGGTATTTTTAGAAAGAACGAATGTAATTGTTTACAAATGGCACAAAAGAGGAAATGGAATGTGTTAGGAAAACGAAAGCGCAAGACTGGATATCCAAAATCATTTGCCGACAAGTTGTTTGTTTAATATAACGCGTGCTATTTAGTGGCAGTGGACAATTGCATGCAATTTGTAATTTAAAAAATTTTCAAGTAAATATCGTAGTATGCATTCAGATTTAAGATTGACAGCATTTCTTGAACCATGGCGGAAATGTCACATCAAACTGACGATTTTAGTGCTAGTTGTGGCAATTCTCGGTTTAGTGCAAGTGGATGGGGTTGTCAACGGTAAGATGAAAGATCGGGGAGTGTACGTCATTCAAAGTGTTGCAGAACCACGATATGTAAGAAGACATTCGTAAAATATACCAAATTCATGTCATGATAAAAATGTCATTCATGTCACATCTCATAAAACTTGTAATTGGCTGTGTAAGGTTTTAAGTGTTGGAGACGATTCCCTGGAAAAGACCAAAATTGCCGGAACACTTCTCAACCAAGTGGTGGCTTCAAAATGGCAGAATGGAGAACACCAAAAATGGACTGTCAAATTGTTTGGTTAGATATTTTTTGCGAATTTTATTGCCAATGAAAACTCTGAAGCATATTATTATGCATACCTATTTCAAATCGTATTAACTTGTTTCTTACTTTATAGGTAAACACTACTATTTCCTGACCCCTGTTGAAAAGAAACTCAACAATGTAACGTACAAAGTGTATATGGAAGAATTCCCAATACCAAACATTTGGGAATTACATAGCGTCAATGATAGCAAGCACTGGATGATAAAGTTAAACAGAGGCAAATGTCTTCGCTTTACTGGGTAAAATAAATGATCTGCATGTACTTTGTCTTCTACGCATGTACTTGAACGACTTCAGTTTTTACTTTGTCTTTTCAATTTCAGATTGGAGAGTACCGTCAAAAAAGAAAAGTGTGATAAAGCCAATGACACTCAATTGTGGAATTTTCATCTCTTGAATCAGTAGAATTTATATACTGTCTTTTTGTGAATATATAATTTATAAAAGGATTTTTAAACAAGTAATAATAATTTTAACACAAGTATTACAGAATAAAATAAAGTTCTCTCTTTTTTGTTAGCAAAAATAAAAAATTTCACAACTGATTTTAATTTGCAAAACCGAGTAATCTGTTGCGCAAATTGCCTGAACACAATTATTACTGTACTTGGCCAAAATAATAACTGAGTAGCAAGCACACAGCGATCGTTTGTAAAAAGGTGCCTGAATCCTGATCCCACTTTTTATCCTCTTTCTCAGGAAGTCAAAACAGGAAACAATATGTTTTCTCGTAATAGTTTGTTTCAACTATAATTACAATGCAACGTGCAAAAAAATGCCCTTCTAACTCCATTTAATAAAACATACAGTCAGGATTTGCTTCATTCTAGGATATATAAATAGTAGCGACGGAGAATACCCATAATTTAAACCTATGCATTGTTTGTAGAGTTTGCAGATCGTGATTCGTGACTGCAGATTCTGTATACGAGAAACAAACAAAATGTGAATGAACTTACCTAACAAAATCTTATCTGTAATGCAGTCGCAATAGCTAAACTTACTACAAAGCATACATGACGGGATGGATGTGAATGGGATTCATTCAGTTCTGTTACACTGTTCGTCCAAATATGTGCAATGTATAAGCTTACATAAACCAAACGCATACAAATCTACTGAATAACATGACTTTAATGAAAGCATGTAGCACCTTGCATTCGCCCTATATATCCAACATTGCGAGTCCTGCAACAATTCACCAAGCACTTTTGCAGCTGATTTTAATAAATTGAAAATGTAGGTTGCCATTTTCTAAGCAAACATTTAGACTAATTTGTTCATCATTGACCCGGAGAATAAAGGATTAATAACTTTAATATAAAATGGATACCAAAATTATAAGGAATATTGTAATCTTCAAACCGACTGGTGCAGGTATAAAATTGTGACACTTTAAAAGACACTGGCTAGCTACATCGTACTAAAGTGGCATATTATCTGTAATACTTAATATTTACCTATATACAATTTTCTGTCAGATTTCTGTCATAACTTGGCTTACAAAGAGTTGGCAGCAGAGCATTTGGACGGAGATAGTTTCTTGACGTTTGAGTTCAATAAGGGGAATCTGACCCGGATTGCTTCATTTGATTCCAAACAACAGCCATGCCTATCTGTGGAAACGGAGCCTCTTGTGCGTACTTTCAATATACATTATACTTCCACTTGTAGAGAACATACAAAACCATAAACTACGCTTTGTTCACTACAACTTCATAAACACTTGTGTCTACGCACGCCATGTATTTTTCATCCAATGACGTGTTTCTTTTTTGATGTAGACGGGAACCACCACGTTATCACTGCGAGATAACAAGCCGGTTGTGGTTATCCAGGGTAAGGCTACCTTGGCTGCATTTGCGTTTCTGAGAGTTGCTGCTCCTTATTGCACCGTTCCAATAACTTCAGGGTACGCCGAAGGATTAAAAATTCGATTTCAACCAGCCGTCTTGTCAAAAAGTTCACAAAAGATACTTCATCGATACAATGTATATTAAACTATTGCCAATTATCATCTTTGTTTTACATTAAAATTTTCACTTTCGGACCTTATATGCCAATGCAATTCTGAATTCATTTGTTAATGCCATTTACCAGATAATTGATGAGCAGCATGGGGGTCATCTCGGAATTCTACTGGTACCCGTTAACGGCTCCGAAATGACTTTGGCTTTTGAAGAAGGTGTTCCAGATGCTCAGAAGCAGCTAATTATTGGTGTCACAGCTTTTATTGTACGAAACATTTTTAATAATCTGAAATTTATCTTACTAATACAGATGAAAACTTATTATTATTGAATCGCATTGTTCTCATATTTTCTGCAGATTGCTGATACATTTCGGGTAAAATATCTGGCCAACGCATCAATAGTGGGATTCATGGTAGTCTTGCTGGCCCTTTTCATGCTGTTTTTATACTTTCAATAAAATACATGATAAATATAATGTATATAATTGTATATAATAAAAATTAAAGTATTTAAGTAACTGGATCTTAAAATAAAATGAACATGTAATTGAATATTATTTTCCTTAATTTAATGAGATGAGTGGTAGTAGTGTTCGCTCAGTGCAAGTTATGGACTCATGCTTGTTATAAGTCATCCTTATCATTAAAAGCACTCGTGTACGCCGGAAGCGATCCAAGTTAATGACATTACAAGTTTGTCATTTACCAACAAGGGATCCACTCAGTAGTATACATTTATCAACGCTCTCTTTAGTCCTCAGAAAACAAATCCATGACGCAGTACATTTATCGGAATATTACAACAGAAGTTGAGCAATGCTGAAGATTTCGTATAAAGTTGAAGTTCCGTGTAGTTGACGCATAATGCAGATGATAAATTCATTCTCACACTAGAGAATAAAAATCTTGACCATTTAAACAATGAATCATGTACGATCTTTATTAGACGCAATTAAGAATCATAATTCATAATTCTTCGAATGTTAAGTAGTAAACAGGAGACAATATTACATTATGGAGACGCAGAGCTGCAAATGTGTAACAATGTTCAATTTGAGTTGGTATTAGCCAAGTAAAGATTGGCACCGATAGTGTGTAGCTATTAATCGACTAAAATCACTGAATCTACTGACATTATTTTAAAGTTAGCTAGCAAATTACTAAATCTATCATCATGATGTTTAGCTCTTTTGACGACATTTCTTCGGTGAAACCCTACAGTGGTTCTTTAACGAATACGCCAGCAAAAAAGTACAAAGTATCAAGTAGCCCCAAATCTCCGCAAAACACGGTGTACTTTATATGGATAATAGTTCTTCTGATATTCTGCTTGGTTGCACTGACTGGAGTTTCTCTAGTTCTATGGAACGAGTTGAAAACTTTCCAGGAAGAGTTTCATCTGGCATTGGATAAGCAAATGACGGGAAATGAAACGGTTGAGATTTTCACTATATCTCAATCGGGCATGGTGGAACAAGATACAACACAGAGGAGCATTTTCGAAATGCAATCTTCAGTAGAAAGGCTTGAAAATATGGTTACTGAAGTTAATGCTAAACAGACATCCGTTTTGGACATACAGTCAAGTTTGGAACAGGTCACAAACAGAGTTGGACAAATTGAACTAACGAGTCCGTGAATGAATTAAATTATCAGATATTTTTTCGAACTATTCAAAAGAGAAATATGATAACATTGCAATCACATATTACTGTTTTACAGTGGCTGACAACCGACCACAGGAATGTTCGTGTTCCGATGGATTGAAAGGAGAGCCGGGAATCCCAGTAATAAATATATTGCGTAAAATGACTCACAATTCAAAAACGAACTTGATCAATAGTGTATGTTATTTTATTATAAGGGCTTGCCCGGTCTTGTTGGACGAACAGGGGCTCCTGGGCCAATTGGACCTAATGGACGGCAGGGCGAACAGGGATATCCCGGAGTTCCGGTTTGTATTTACAGTTTTAATTGGTTTAGTAATCGATTCAATTATGTATGCATACGTTATATAGAGATTCGCTAAAGAATAGAATTCATGCTAATTTTTGCTGTGTTTGGGACCAATTTAGGGGACACCGGGAAAACCTGGGTTGTCAATGGTTGGGGCACCGGTATGCTTTACCTGTTTAATGATTGTACCTAATGTATGCCCATTCCCTTGTATTTTGAAAAGTGAATGATAATTTCGAGTAATTAATTAGGGTCCAAAAGGAGAGCAAGGCCATCCTGGAATGCCTGGTCCTACAGGTCTACCTGGACTGAAGGGTGATGAAGGCTCGCCAGGTCTTCATGGCTTACCTGGATTGCCAGGCTTGAAGGGAGAGCCTGGAGAAGCATTTCTGCAAGAAACCCCTAAAAAGAACTGGAGAAATATTGTGAGTACAAATTCATAATGGGTTTATGATGTTCTTGGGAATTTGTGATTATATAAATGACTCATCTTTTCACGTTACCCCCAAAAAATTAACTTCAGTTTGATTATTGATCATGTACATAGTTCAACGGATGAAGCAGCGGAAGCGTGAAAAGCATTATACAAACCGCAAATTCCGATACTTTTAAGAGGATTACTGAGAAATAGGCACCCGATCTGAAACATTCGCAGTGAATAGTTATCATACTCAAGTATAAACTCTAAAATTCTTTGTACTAAAATAAAATGTATGTATATTTAAATTAAAATGTAATATAAAAACCACACAATTGACCCAGAGACATGAAAATGTAATATGAAGATTATCTCATTATTTTCCAATTCAGAACAATTACCTTCAAGTTACGTTTCACATATTCATACATGGTGAGCGAACCAGTAATTAGTAAACGCGTTGTGGTCACTAAAAGATATTTTTACACCAACTCTTTGGAATATTGTGACTAAAAACCAATGATTTTTAATTTAAAGAACATGAAACTACACTTTGACTAGAGGACAAGCGGATGCAGCTCGTATATTTTTATACTGCTATTGCTAAGTTAAAAAATTAAAGTACAAAAACAACTGAATTGTGGCCAGTTTTTGCATGTATTATAGTTAACTACAAAGGAAACCAGGATGCATCTTGAGGTTTCTTTTCATTCATACAACTGGGTTAATTCAAAATCAAAGGGCGAGGCGTTCCTGTGTAAGATATTAATATTCCAAGCTCTTAATTTTTTCAATTCAGTTTAAATTTTGACCTAGAGACGCAATCATACAATATTTCACCATGTTTGTGCTAAACAGATATTATTTGCTAATAGCCATTGTAATTGGCGCAGTGAATGCCCAAAACAGCGTTTATGATGATGATGGTGAAGAATGGTAAGTTTACAGGAAAGCGATTCTAGCTTTTGTGATACGAAAGTCATTATATTTAATTTAATTGCAACCACTACATATTAGGGAGAACCGTGATTTACGATACGCCAAAGGATCCTACAGCAGTTCTTATAACAGAGAGCCAACTACATCCGCACCTTTGCAAAGATGCTCATGCACAAGTGAAATTGATGAATTGAGCAAAAAATTCGTTCAGTTGCAAACGGTATCGCGTTACAATTAAAACAATTAATCACACGAGATATGTTTTAATATAATGAATTATGACATGACTAATCTTTACACATGTGATCATTTCCCATAGGACTTTTACACGTTTAAAAAGCAAGATTTCAGAGGTCCAGCAGGTCCACCTGGACCACGGGTAAGTTTGCAATGGATTTTCTGTTTAAAATAGTCCGAGAAAATAAATGGTACCACTGTTGTAGTGTATTCGTATCCTATTCACAGGGAACTCCAGGGTTAAGTGGACCTAAGGGGCCGGCGGGATCAGCGGGAGCACCGGGTAGAGCTGGAAGCCCTGGTGCAAGAGGTCCAGCCGGGCAAAATGGACTCCCGGGTGTGTAAAACGATCATTTTCCCCCAGCTTTTTGGTATGACTAAATTTTCATTTACCAACTTTAATTTCCAGGCCCGCGAGGACCTCCTGGCCCACCTGGATACCCCGGAAAGAATCCTGAAGACGGCTTCCAAGGCGGTAATAATAATAATGGGGGAAGTTCAAAAGGAGGCAGTGGCTATGCTGGAAATACTAAAATTCCAAGCAGATATGCCCGACAAAATGACTACAGTGATTTGCTTTAGAGGATTACATGTTAACCTTTTCTTAACATTATTTAAAAGTTCATTTCATTATTCTTCAATGATAGTGCTTCCCTTCATTCATCCTTTTATAATGACGTTTTTGCAAAATTATCGTAAAATTTGATGCATTGACAAACAATGTCATCACATCATTTAAATGGGACATTGACATTGAACATTCAAAAAGTTCGTGAACAGATCTACAAATAATAATTCCAATTTTACAACCGCCAATACATCAATTAGCATGTCATCAATTTTCATTAATAACTTTATATATATAAAAAAATACACGTTAAACAATAAATATTTCCATACAATCAATCAATGAAAGTAAAGCTACATCATTTAGCATACGATCCGATTTATTTTAAGCAATTCCGAGTTATGTTTTACACTAAAACCTTCTCCTGCCTGTCACGTGCTGCAAACACGCGTACGTGATCAAAACTCATGATTAATAATGACTAACCATTTCAATTAAGTTGGCATATTTACACTTTGTATTCCTATCAGAGCAAGCAATAAACTCATGCATTTAACCTACAAATAAATACGTGTGTTAAAAGCCCGTTGCTGTTATTTCCTGTTGTAGCTAGTTTTGTTTAAAAAACAATAATGATTTTTTATTTATTCATTAAAAGCTTTTCCATGCATCCCATTCCTGTCGCCAGCAAACCAATAAATCCTATTAAATAATAAAAATAGACACCCGTACAGCTTCAAATATTGAATCATGACGATGCACACGGAGATAAGGTACAACATTTCCTTTAATAGAATGCTCTCTCTGACTACATACGGGCTTGAACTTGTCACTCACAAACATCAGTGTGAAAACTGATGCAAGATATTATACAGCGTTAAAAAAGTGAAACGTGTACCTATGTTCTCCTCATATAGCACATAGCCGCAAAAGCTAGGTCTGTCTTATTATGAACACCGCACCATGATGAACAAGTGTATAAAAGCTCATAGTACTCAGAGTCACAAGGAGTAAGGCAATGCATACATGTTTTCCAGCTAGAATTGTTTACACGGTCTCTCTCTCGCATCGCCTCCTTGCAGTCAAAAAGTGTCAGTCGAAAAGCCGATATATTACTGCAAGCACAATAATATTCTTCCTGTTCAAAGGAAAGAAAGAAGATATTTCTCCACCACACAGAATAATTGTTTGCCATAAGAATCTTCTGGAACGTATTATTGTTGAGTTCCTGATTGATTATTCACAATCAAATTATTACATATACCAGTAAGACGAATTGTTTCATTAACTCAGTGATTGAGCAATGCGTAGTTCTTCCTGTTGTACAAATACATACATCGATTATTGTCTATCTTTGTGACAAAGTTCAATTTTTGTTGTTTCATAAACAATTGCTCTCCTATTAGCTTGTAAAACAAAGCGCTCATGAACTTGACTTGACATTTCCCCTCGCACTATAAATACGTGAGCAAAATTCAAAGGCAACTCAGAACTTTACACAGTTCCCTCACACAAACATCAGAATACAAGTACATATCTCAGAAACTTTTAACTCTCTTCTCTCTCTCGTTGCAAGCCGTACTCTGGAAACATTTCCAGTGCTACAAAATTGCATGAAAAAACATTTGCACCAGGAATATTCAAGTTTTGATCGATTTAAAATGCCACTCGCAGTGAAAGTGAATAGCCCAAAGGTGAGCTATGGAGAAGACTACATTCGTTCCAAGTACAGCTATGAGTCATCCACTGTGGAACGACAAGCCGGTGGTCGGATTGTGGTAAGTCATTAAAATATCTTAAGAAAATCAAATTCATTCATAGAATTTTTATGGCATGAGAAGAGATAGATTCCATTTTAAAGCGCATCAAGTGTCAGTTCATAAAATTGTCATAAAATAATTGAAAAAGCGATTGGCTTGAAATTACGAGTATTAAGAAAAGGAAGCTATAAACTTTAAATAGTGAGGTCAGGTGTCAGGTTACAAGTCCACGTACTTTTAACACGTCTGCATAATATGTATGCAAATGCACTGCATGGCTTGCCATGTGGTATGGAATGACGTAGTTGAGTGAGTAATGCCAGACGTAATTCCAGAGTATCACCACCATTGTCATAATTATCATATCAACAAATCAAACATTGCCAACTTGTATTTGCCATTGCCATTCTTTGCAAGTATGAACTTTACTGAATGAAACTTTTAATCGTTCGATTACAGTTTATATGTATTACATAATAATTTCATGACAAGGTGCGTTCGCTGTTATTTGCAAAGCAGTGTCAATGTTCGCTTTGGTTGGTTTAAAGTCTGCAGTTTTGGATCATCCGATGGCATTTGATTGCACCAGACAAAAAACACATGGTTGATTTTCGTCAAAATTGAAGGGCAAAGTTTGCTTCTCTGTCGTCATTAATGAATGAGCAATTACTACAAAATTTATTAAGTTGAAGAACACATCATCATCATGAGAATTCAATGAACGTAGGTATTCAGCCATCATATGATGAGCATGAAAAGTCAGCAAATAACGGTATATTGCAAAATATATACCTAATTCAGTTCTATATGCGTATGAAGTTCCAATTAGGAACCTACCTGCCTATTTATCTATGCATGAGAACAACTGAAACGGAATAGCGAACATGACTTTCCTATTGCGTTTCATATTTTCAAGAGCGCAAGTCTAACCTTGGCATAACCTTAGTATGCTTGTATTTTTCCGTAAGATCAATCCCTACAATGTGGAAATGGATGTGACCACCACAGCCAAAGTTCCCCGAACAGGATTGATGATGGTGGGACTGGGCGGCAACAATGGAACCACATTTACTGGAATGTGCTTGGCTAACAAGCACAATATTAGCTGGAGCTCTAAAAGGGGCGAGCATCATGCGGATTTTCTCGGCTCGGTCGCAATGATCGGAACCTTTCCGGTGGGACTCAATGAAGTCGGCGAGGAAGTATTCGCACCCGTTCGGGAAATGGTGAGTTGACGTGATGCTCCATTGCAAATTGAGTGGAACTCGTGCACATAAGCACATCAAGTAGTATACATGTATCTTCATGTGCTTAAAAAAGTATAACATTCTGCTTATGTAACATGTTCAGCTTCCACTATTGGACCCAACTGCACTCGAAATCGATGGATGGGATATTTCCAGCATGAACCTCTATGAAGGGATGAAACGTGCTGCTGTATTTGAGTATGATCTGCAAGAAAAGCTCCGTGAGCACATGGAGTCTATCCAACCAAGGAAGGCTGCCTTCTTTCAGGACTTTGTTGCTGCCAATCAAGCTGAGCGTGCCAACAATGTGTTAACTGGCTCAAAATGGGAACAACTGGAAAAGCTGCGTGAAGACATTCGTGACTTCAAAAGCAAGAAGAATCTGGAGAAAATCATTGTCTTATGGGTCGGCAACACCGAAAGATTTTCAGAAATTGCCCAGGGGCTAAATGATACTTGGGCCAACTTGGAGAAGGCGATAAAGGCCAGTGCCCATGAAATCTCACCGTCAACGCTATACGCTGCAGCGGCTATTCTCGAAGGAGTACGCTCGTTTCCTTTATTTCTAAACTACACTTTACACTTATCCTTAATTAGTTACGTCAAGACAATAATTATATTAATGCTTTAAACTTTTGTGATTTTACAGTGTGCGTACATCAATGGATCCCCTCAAAATGCATTGGTGCCTGGCATTATCGAGTTGGCTGACAGACACAGGGTTATGATTGCTGGGGATGACCTCAAGACAGGACAGACCAAGCTGAAATCAGTCCTGATGGATTATCTGGTCGGTGCTGGTCTCAAACCCGAGAGCATTGTCAGCTACAATCATTTGGGCAACAATGATGGACGAAATCTCTCTGCTCCACACACGTTCCGCTCCAAGGAAATTTCAAAACGAGGCGTGGTTGATGACATGGTTGCTTCCAACCCCGAGCTCTTTTCCAAAGGAATGGGAGCAACAAAGCCTGATCATTTGGTAGTCATCAAATACATTCCTTATGTTGGGGACAGCAAACGAGCAATGGATGAGTACACTTCAGCCATCGGCATGGGTGGCCTGAATACCCTTGTAATCCACAACACTTGCGAAGACTCTCTCTTGGCGGCTCCAATCATGTTGGATTTGGTTATCTTTCTTGAGCTATTCCAGAGAATGGATATCAGGGTGAACTCTGAGAAGGTTAACTTTGAAATGGGTCAATTATTGGGGTACTGGCTGAAAGCTCCTCTCCACACCATGACCAATTCCCTGTTTAGGCAGAGATCTTGCGTTGAGAATTTGATGCGTGCTGCGTTGAGCCTCCCACCAAATAATCATCTATTTCTAATCAATGACCCACCAACTCAAAGAGTTTCCTCCGCTGAAAATGGCATTTCCAAAGGGGTTCATAAGGGGATTGTAAATGGAAACAATAATCTCGGTAACATTTCCCTTGTTCAAAATTCCAAGCTTTCCGACTCTCCCCTCCCAATTCCTCACATTAACGGCGCAATCGAAACAAGTAATTAAAGGTTCGACAAGTTGAGGCACTGAAGCGCATGCGAGTTTTAATTTGCGTGTATGCGAATCGTGTAAAATGTAGAATAATGATGAAGCGCGGTAATGACATTTACGTTATTCGACTGCAATTTAGTTCATTCATATTTGTGTTAACTTATCAAATGTATATAAATATTTTCTTCTTTCAACTTTATGACAATTGTATATGGTGTCGGGAGAGAATGACGGGATTCTTATATTCTGGAGCTTGAAATTTTACCTGATATTGAAAGCAATCGAAATCCATTCTCATGGGAAAATCAAACAATTACATACAAATGAAAATTGCAAATATTTTGTAATAAACTAGTAGTGTAGTAGAGCAATATTAGTAGTGTGAAGACAACATGATCATGATATACGATAATAAAATTTGCCAAATCCACTAATTCAGTTTATCCAGCAGAAACGTCTATTTATTCACCATTTTTGTTAGCATCGTTGCCATTTCTTTGAAACTTACCTCGCCATCACCATCTTGATCGAGCATGGACATAAACGTATTCACATCCAACTTTTGCCCAGAATTTTGTTCAATTGCATTCACAATTTCCGTCAACTCATCCTAGAAAAACATTAACAAGGTGCATTAACTCAACTGTCCCGTATTTTAGTAATGCTTACTTATTACCTACAAATTTAAATTATCACATACTAGAGATAATAATCCATCTGCATCCTTATCAAAACCGTTGAAAGCTTCCAACATTCTTTTTTCCTGTGCTCTTGTTACTTCGTCCAGCATTGCCATCATCTCATCTCTGCTTAACGAGCCATCTTCATTTATATCCAATTTAGCAAATGCATCAGAGATCTGCATCTTCGATGGGGCAACCTTGGCGTTTACTTCCATGCTCCTCTTTTTCATGTACGCTGAAAACTCCGCCTTTATGGGACAAATGAGCTCTTAAAACCTGTTGCCAACAATATATACAGTTTTCACCAATTTTAGAAAATACCTCAGAAATTTCTCCGTCAGAGTCTTCATCTGCACTTGCAAATATTTCATTAAGTGAATCCCCAAATGTCTTGGATTGGTCTGGAATTATTCCTTGGAATTCAATATACGTCAAATGTTCATCCGCGTCTTTGTCGATTGCAGAAAATAGGGTGTTTAATTGCTCGTCATTAAGGTCCACTTTCTGTCCTCCCATTTCATTCCTCTTTTCTTGCGCCAGTTTCATGCCCGCGGAAAACTCGTCCTAAAAAGTATTTACCGGACAAAACAGCTACAACGAAATCCGTCATAAACTAGGATAAACGTAACCTTGTTTAAATTCTTACCAGGTCAAGTTTCCCGTTAAAATCTTTGTCAGAATCAATAAACATTTGAACTGATCCTTGTATAAGTTTCTTTGCACCGGCTGGTGGCACACCTTTCAGCCTTTCATATGGGACCAGCAATGACACGGTCTCTTGACCACCATTAAACTTATGGAACATGTTCAAGCATTGGAAAATGGATATCTTTGCTCCGGGATATTCGCCCATTACTTCGCGGATTTTCTCAAAATTTTCCTCATTTTTCTGACGCTCTGACAAAACTTCCTCTATTTCATCCTGCAATATCAAATAATATAATAGCCTGGCCGTTACAAAAGTAAAACGTTATTGTCAATATAATTAAAAGGTTGTACATTTGTACATATAGGTCATTATGGACGTACCAACTCTATGAATCCATCATCGTTCTTATCAAATGAATTGAAAGCATTTAAGATGGCTAGTACAATAACTTCTGGATTAAATTCCCTTAAGCCATCCTCAGGAGCCCAATCCTTCAATTGCCCCGCAAAACGAACAAAAAGCTCCATCTCGATTTCATTTAGACTCGCAGAATCCAGCTTTTCGGTCTAATAAACAAGCACAATTTTTATGAACATTTAATGAGCGCAGCTATTATTTTACGTAGATTCTCGATTAGGTATTCAGCATCTAGAATTCTACACTTGAATTCTCACCCTTTCAGTAACGTCTTCATCACCAAATTCTTCTGTCCACACATTATGATCTAAATAAATTACATTGAATTTTTAAATATTAGTTTGCAGTTAATCATTATTTTTCAGCCACTTTCCAAAATAATTCTGTCCCATTGTTGTCCTTACCTTCGGTCTCGTCACTACAAATTTGATTCCCATCGGGTGTCCACGTACACGTTTCCTCTGCAAGAGTTCCAGTTAACAGTCCATTGTTCAAATTCCATGAACAGATACACAGGAATCCAAAGAATATCAAATATTTAAAAGCCAGTGATCCCTTTAACACCTCCATAACGAAACCGATATACAAGACTTTAACTGGAGAACTGAAAAAAATTTAAAACGACTTAAAATTCCAAGGAATATTCCAACATGACATTTACCTCCCGGTCCCGAATAAAATGAAAGACATCAATAATTTGATTACCCTAATCATTAAAAACTAATTGTCATTCATCTCATGTTTTCGACATAGGTAATCATAATCAGCACTTCCACAAAACCTAAAAACCCAAGTTAAAAATGACCAGATTCTCTCTAAATTAATCTCAAGTTTGTGATTGTGTGACGTGATATGCGACAACAATAATTTGATAAAATGGCGAGGTGAAATGAAAGATAACCTAAATTTTTAACTTGTCAAGTTAAGCAATTCATGATTAGGCATTGCTTATCATTTTCACATCAAGCTAGGTATAAGTGGATAACAAAAGCTTTGTTGCTTTCGGACGCGTTGTGTTTGCGGCCATTCCACCGACACACTCACAAGAGCATAGAGAGCTATCATGTGTCCCAGATCACACCAGCGGCTTCCCGCAGACGACTGCTGTTTTCATGATTGATATAAACAGAAAATATGTTTTTGCTTTCACTTTCTTAGAAGAGATGTACAATTTGAAGTTAGTTTAATCTTAATCGCGTTTCGTTTCGCACTTAGAGATTTATAATCGCTTAAAACCAACAACCTGTCATTCATCACCTCTCTGTGCCTTTCTCTTTGTCGTGTCAATTAGCTAATCGCAGTGAAAGTTGCAATATGATGACCCGGTTGCCAGTTTGTTGAAAAAGAGTTTAAAAGTTAATTCCATTCATGTTGGCAGTTGTGGTCAATTAAGTAGTTTGGGTATTTTGTAGGTATTAATTAAAGTTGTCAGGATGAGTGGAGGAGCACCGTTAAAAATCCTGGTCGCCGGAGATGTCGACGGGAATTTTAAGCAGTTGTTTGAGCGAGTTTCGACGGTTAACAAGAAGGCGGGTCCATTTAGTATGCTGTTTTGTGTGGGGAGCTTCTTCCCGTCGACATTCGACGAGGGATTGGTCATACCTGCGGCCCCTGTGCCTACCTACATTTTAGGACCTGTTTCGAAACAGCAGTTGACCTACTTTCCGGATTTGAATGGGAGTGAAATTGCGCCTAACATTACTTACCTGGGTAATGGAATTTGTAATCTTATTATGCATTTTGTTGTACTTGACTTGGGTCTGGACAATTGTTCTAATTGATTGTGTTTTTGGTTATCCACAAATTAAGGGCGCCAAGGGGTTTACAACGAGTCATCTGGCTTAAAAATTGCTTATCTAAGCGGTATCCAACAAGAGTCGGGACAGACAAAGGAAGAGCATAATTTTAATCACGAGGATGTCAGAAATCTTCACATACGGCTGGAAAATGAAGTAGGGTTCAAAGGAGTGGATATATTTTTAACAACTCAGTGGCCTGCTGGTGTACAATTACACGCTCCTCCTCCGGTTAGTTGACAATTAATTATGCACAATCATATAGGAATACAATCTCGAAATGACAACCTAGTTGTATAATATGTTTGTTAATTATTTGCTTGTGGTTTGACTTTGTGTAGGAAGAAGAGCCTTCCCAAAGTTCAATACTTTTATCACCTCTAACCAAAAGACTGAAACCGCGCTACCATTTTGCTGGCCTAGAAGGAATCCATTATGAACGGATCCCATTTAGAAATCATGAAGTTCTTGCGCAGGCTTCCCAACATTGTACAAGATTTATTGCGCTAGGGAAAGTAGCAAATTCGAAAAAGCGAAAGTGGATTTATGCTTTCAACATTACACCGTTAGCACATGTATCAAGAGAAGAGCTGATACAAGAGCCCTCCAATGTGACGCAGAATCCGTTTGCAACGCAAGTGGTGCCACAAATTCAAGAGAAAAATCATGGGTCTACTGGAGACAAAAATGCACCGGTTCCAACCAATCAATTCTTTTATGATACATCGTACACTGGGGAAAATAACTTTCGTGGTCGAGGTAGGGGTGGTGGGAGAGGAAGAGGCGGCTTCAACAAACGTCCATACCCTGACGAATTTGGTGGAAATTCTAGAGGCGGTGCTCATCCCGCGAAACGACCTCCTCCAGTGCCACAAGGTACTATTACTGAAATCTGTCATTGCTATTTCAAGCTTTTAGAATTGCGATAATAATGAAATAATAATTGTGTGTGTATATTATTCTAGGGCCATGTTGGTTCTGCTTGGCAAGTCCTGAGGTGGAAAAGCATTTAATTATTTCTATTGGGGATTCTGTAAGTATTATATCAACTTACTAATCATCTTGCCAGTATATCTCTCTTGATCACCAAGTCATTTGTGTATTATTTGAATAATTATAGGTTTACTTGACCATTGCGAAAGGTGGATTGACTCCAGATCATCTATTAATTGTACCCATCGGCCACTTTCAAAGTACAGTGGAGTGTCCACCCGAGGTGGCTGAAGAAGTAAATAAATTTAAGACGCAGTTGATAAAGTTCTTTGAAGCTCAGGGAAAAGCCGTGGTATTTTTTGAGCGCAATTTCAAAAGCCCTCATCTTCAAATTCAAGTAGTGCCTATTGAAAAGTCTGCACTTTGTGGACTTAAACTTGCTTGTTTGGTGAGTGTTTAAATCTAAAGATAACTGCTCCATAATTTGAAGTATACATTAGACATGTGAAATTGAATTTGTCTTTGTCAACAGGATTTTGCTGAAAGCGAAGGCATAGAAATTCAGGAGTTCCCACCGAATGCAGAATTATATCAAATGACCAAGCCAGGGTTTCCCTACTTTTTTATGGAGTTACCTGACAAGACCAAACTCTATGTGGCCATTAAAAAGAACTTCCCCATCCAATTTGGAAGAGAATTACTAGCATCAGAAGCTATCCTCAACTGTCCAGACAAAGTGGATTGGAAGCAATGCAAAATGAGTAAAGAAGAAGAAGTTGATTGCGTAAAAACTTTAAGAGATGGCTTTAAACCTTTTGATTTTACGTTGCAATAGAATAAAATGCCAATTTAAATGGAATAATATGCTAAAGCAAGAAGTAAAATATTCTGATTACTTCAAAAGTCAGCTACATTAATTATCAATATTTATTAAATGCGTGTTATAAACTACACTAAAGTAATGTTCGGAAAGTTGATGTTTTTTATTATTAATGTTAATAATAAAATAAACCTTACCTGATTATTTTTCAACGCATTTCACATGTCAGAGAAAATTATTCACATTACTGTTTACATCTTTAAAAGTTACTGTTTCGTTTGTTTATTCGGACGTCAAATACAAGTTTCCAATTTTATTTAATTATATTAATCTCGCATTTGAAAACATCAAAAACATCTTATATGGATAACAACATTCAATTGATTCGTAAACTGTAAGTTCGGTAAATTTTTATATAGCATTTTAACATGCACGTAAATTGAAATATGGTATTGCTATCTCGATATTACATTTTTCGAAAAATTAGCAGACTGTCAAGAAGCAGTCTTAAATACTAGCAGAGTCACGACGAATACCATATTTCTGAAAATATGCTACTTTTTGCTTATTACAATATGTATCGTTCCAAAAAAATCCATAAAAGATCATTTTTATTCATGAAAAATAATACGTTTGGGAATATGCATTGAGATCCAGTATATTTCAGGGCTGAACTGCATTGTACCTCTATAACCTTTGTCGCTAGACGCAAAAAAACTAACTTTAGTCCAGTGAATTCTGATTGACTTATAATGATAACTCATTTTCCCCCTTTTTGTTTTTACAATAGTCTTTTTCTTTCATTCACTTAACCTTGAACATTTTTTGTGAAGTTCTAACAAATATCATTATCAGCGTTTTTGCAGGTTTTTAAAAAATATCAATGAAATCATGTAAGTTTGGCGTTCTACTACAGTACTACACTTTTTAAACTCTATTTTTCTAGGCCGCAATGAACTACGAGATTATTAAGATTTAAGATCAACAGTTGTACATCTTGGAGATTTAATATTATACATACTATGATTTCCGTTTTTTTATAACTCTTATTCTGTCAGGTACACTAAATAAATTTTCTGATCATCGGTAGAACACGTTTATGACATTCAAATATATATTTAAAATAAAAATACACATATTTTTTGGCAGATAAATGAAGACACGAAGTCTGAATATAATCAATATATATCGTAATAATAATCATAATTGGATGATAATGTATCCCTGGTCAGGCGTAACATTACATAAAAAGATTCCTGCAAAGAACCTGTTGATAAAATGAGTTTTTTGGAGATATTTTTTTTACAATTTAGTAAAGTTATATATATTAATTCACACGGATCAAGAAAGATTGGGTATGTGGATTTACAGGAGGATCTCTTGACTTGTTACTTACAGGACGACTGTTTTACAGTTATCCTCATCACAAATCACAAGAAGACCCCAAAGAACATAAAATAAAATAAATATTATAGTATAGCTTTTTAAAGCCATGTTTCATTTGTCACTGGCTTTAATACTAGTCAGAGCTGTGTGAAAGAATCCAGTTTGCTGAAATCCGGATCTGTTGTGATGTTAGTGGTTGCATTTTTCAAGTGAGGATTGTTCTTACACATCGCATACGACTTTAGCTTCTCAATTTGTGTGGCCATTTTCGTAAGCTCCTCCTATAAAATTCATAAACCGGAAATCGTTTTTTAAAGAAAAGCATTTTCCAATTACAGTACCATATCCTGTCTCATAATATCTTATAGTACATTTTTACCTTTAACTGTTGATTTTCTTCAGCCAAATCAAGGGTTTCATGCCCAAACCCATTGGCAGAATTGGAAATCTCTTTTAACGCAGAGTTCTCGCCCTTCATGACGCTCCATAACTGAAAATGACCAATTAGGGGGCAACGTGAGATTTCGGCTCAACGGCTGTTGTTCATTATTTTCTACTAATACTACTCGTGCTTTCATTATATTATAACTTGGGATTAAATGAGAATTAGTTTCGATAATCCAATGTTATTACCTTACTCCCGAAAACAAAGCCAATCGTCACTGTTGTACTCATTTGGGTGCGGATGAAGGCTAACAAATACTTGGTGTCTGGACCGGCTTGTGGTACTATTAACAAACTGTGAAGAAAGCAAACATAATAATGCTTGTTACAATACATCATCATACGATCAAGTAAGTAGTATGTGTGGAGAAAGATGGAATAAAGGTTTCAACAGCGGAAACTTCATTTCACAAAATGTATTGTTCACACACACAAAAAAAACCATTATTTTGCTAGCAACATTTCAATCAACATCAGCCAAACAACTTTATTTTCCATGATGTAACGCGTCGTCCTCAGATAGAAGGTAGTCAATGTCTTAATGTATCACGTCATTCATGCTTCATGCAAAAGGATATAGAGAAAGCTTTTTTCTCTCTTTGCAAATCTCATTTGCCCCCGTGTGTGGACGGATGGCTGGCTGGTGATTGTGATAGAACAACTCATTCATATTAGGAATACTACGTTAAGAAAGATCCTTTCACAACTAGAGACGCAACTACTACAACTTCCTTGACAAAACCATCATTACTTATACTTAAATCGGAGTAACTTTCTAAAAGCCAGCAGCAACGGTTGTTGTTGTTTCTTCTGGCTCGCTGTTTTTTTACTATTATACATGCACGCACACACAAAAGACGGGAGGGAAAGTTTGAGAGACTTACTGCAGCGTAACCATCATGACATTGGTGAAAGCTATATTGTAGATAGAGTAGGAGATGTATTGAGCATCCTGGAAGAAACAAACGCCACAAATTACGTTAACATTTCAATAAGGTAAATACGTATGGCACTATTATTGGCAATGCCACTATATATAAAAAAATGTTCCTTTTGTACCGGATTTTCTCGTATTCTCCAACAAATCCAAACACCATATGTAAGGAAAATTACTTCCCCAATTGCTAAAGCGTGGTCCCACCTGTAATGTTGGTGCAACAAGAACAAACATAAAAAACACTCATCACGCACAACCTTATACTTGTTTTGTGAAATTCACTCCTCTTTCTCTTCTACTTTTCCCACACACTATAGCTCTCTGCAAACTGCATGTTTAAGCCATAGGCGCATTATATACGTGCTACCTAGTTATTATTATTATTTTTTTAAAGGAAAGGGTGAACTAAGTAACGGTAACGCAACAGCCTTCCTTTTATTCATTAACAATAACAACTAGGGCAGACAGACAGCTAAAGCAACTGCCAACGCCAACATCAACTTGAAGTTGCCAGAATATATGAGTCTTTGGAGATTTCATAATAATAATGTTAGGAAGCAACTAGAAACGAACGCTTAGTTTTCTCCCTTTCTCTTTCTCTCATGCTTATTTCTTCTTCTAGGAAGAGGCACTTTCTCCTTCTACAGAGACCATCATCATCAGAGGTTCCGAAACTTTAAGTAAACATTTTCATTTCCTTTTAAATTATTCTATTCCATTTACGTATACACATATAGTATTTCCCATTTTACTATTATTATTAACTGTCTATGCATGTGGATATTAGAGATTAGAGAGGAGCATGGGCACATATAAAGTATACACTTTCAAGTGTGTTATGCTTTTCCTGAATGACTGTAGCAAAAACTGGTTGCAGTTTATATATAAATGGGTGGTTCAACAAGAAAAGTTATCTTGTTTATGGAAAATGAATTATGATGATGGTGAATGTATATTTATATTCCAGTTGAAAATCTATATTGATTTTCATAAGTAGTTTATTTTACCTTTCCCTCATTTATACACCCATCATACTTGGGTAAATACTAAAAAAGCGTACAATTCCAAGTATCTATATCATTACGACAAAACGGAGTAAGTAATCATTAAATCGATTTGGTTTCAAACTGTATCCACCAACCTTCATTTGGCAATATTGAGGAGTGTAGTGTTATTTGATACGCAGTAATAATGATGGTATATTTTCCACATTGCATAAGGCAATAGTTTAGTAGATGGAATCAAGGAATGAAATAATAATATGTAATTATGATGATGGATAATATTATCTCTCCTGCTGCTGCTTACCAGTTGTAGACACACTGAAGAAACTTTTTGTCGTCTGTAGTCAGCATGTCCATTGTGTCTGGAGGGTCGCTTATTGTCCAAGCGAAAAGATACAAAAGCATAATAACCATTATAGGACTCATCCAGTGCAGCAGGTGCTTCTCTGTGAGTTTTATTTTATGAGCTGACTTGACTCGGAATGTTAGGTAAACCCTGTGAAGAAATCAATGCAATTACGCTAAATTAAATCAGAAGAGATCACAAGTTCTTTGCTGAGTGCTCCCCTTTCATTTCATTTTAATTTTGGGAAGAGGACGTGCATGCATGCTCGTATGCCTACCTGCAGAGTTTCATGTAAAGAGCAGTGTAGGTTATGCAAAATCCCAAATGTCTTGTCCATTTCACTGCGATGCAGGATGGTCTGGACAGCATTGGAAATAATGCAACCATCTGTAATTCAATATATAGGATAGGAATCATTAAAACACGCATAATAATATAATATAATTAAATTGTCAGCAAATATAGGCCAAAGGGACCACGTAATAACTTGACGGTAATTATTCCATCAGTGAAGCATTTATATATGGGCTAGAGGGAGACCAGAGGAAAAGGTTAAAGGTGGAAGGTTGCGAAAAGAGAAAGTAGGAAAGAGAAATGATATTACTTCTCTCTCTGAGCTGTGTACCTATATACATCTCTAGTAGTTAGAAATGCTCACAGCCCTTTCCGACACTGGGGAATGATATGAATTGGAACAATATATTATTGCTTTGGCCGTGTTCCAAAGGATCGATAAAAAGCGTTAAGAAACCAAAACTACTCTGTTCCAATGGAACTTACTCACCTCAGAATACATAATCATACAGCCGAACAACGTGATGCAATGAAAAATGGGCGATGATGACTTGAGAACGGGTGCTTTACGAAATTTGTATGTAACGAAGACCAATGCAATGGATCCAACAGAGCAGAATACGGACACACAGAGCAGCACCAATCTGCATAATTGAACGGAAGTAATAACAATAACTAGATGAGATCTTGAAAGCAATAAATAGATAGATAGAGAGGTGCATACCTGAGTATGTACAGAGCAATGAAATGAAATGTATAATTTTGTTTTCTTTTGCAAATAATATGTAATTACGACACATGTAATAATTATGTTGTTGGTGGTGTTCACTTTACTTTGTTGCAAATGAAAAAATAATGAGAAAACATGATGAAGGCTATATATTTGGCTATGTTATTGTTTTTCGTATAATATACGGCTTATTTGTACAACACCCGAAATTACAAATTAAATGAAATGTCTATTTGTATATACGCAGTGTATGCGTTAACCACTTCCGTATAACTCATACTTCATGCATGCACATATAGTTCCATACTCCGGTCATAAAAATCAAAAGAAAACAAATATGTACATGTGTAGTAATAATATGTAATAATGCATGTGTGTTTTGTGTCCATATATGCGATGATGGGAAAATGAGAGAAAGAAGGTTAACTAAACCTGAACATCCAACTAATAGAGGCAAGGCATGAGACCCCTTCATCACAGTTATCACAACCCAGAGGACAATTTTTACACGCAACGATCACAGGATACAGAACCGAGTCGTTCCCATTTGTCTTGTTTTCTACCCACGTATCCCAAGCGGCTGGAATTACAATGAGGAGGAAATGAGACAGAATTTCATCGTCAGAACTTAATGACATTCAATGTTTATTGTTCATAATATATACCGAAACATCAACTTCAAACAGAAGATTATAGACTATGACTATAAGATAATGGATATATACATACATGGTGAAAGTACAAAATGGGGTTTCTATTACTGTCGTCGTATGACCAAAATTATCTACCCAACTAGACAGACACAAATTAAATTCAAAAGTGCGCCACGTTTACTTTCCAATTATCATTACCTTCTGCGCTATAGCCGGCAATTACATTCCTCAGGCTTTTTAGATAGGCGTATGTGTTATTAACACATCTGCATTCATAGCTCCCCAATTTCCAACCTCTTCCAGGAAGAAAGTGACACTAAAATGAGGGATAATACGGACAGATCATTATTCTCATTCGTCAAATGAGGATATAAAATATGTATACCTATTACATATACTACATGAATAATATGCTACACACACATGACCTAACTATATATATTATGACTCGATAAGTGAAGTGAGAATGTCACCTCTTCATCATCTGTATGCTCAACTATGTCAAACATTTTATGACAGATTTTGAATATATAGGTACTAAATGTGTTATGTTACGAACGATGATCTGTAGTTGACAGGATCTCTTTCAAGTTAGTAGGAAAAACAATAATGCGTAGTGTGAGTACAACTACGTACCCATTAGTCTGGAGTTGGGATAATGAGTTAAACCCTATGACAAATTGAATGCCTATATGCTCATCGCGTAACGGGGCACAAAAGATGTGTAAATATTTAATCATCCCTTTGCTGCTGACAGCGTCTCATTTTCGCATTACTTTCAATTAGACTTATTTTACGCCTGTCCCGAAAACCTTATACTACTTTGTGATGAATAATAAAAACGGTGTGCTTGATGATGCTTAAACGAGATGAGTTTATTACGTGCATACCTTCGAAGTGGGTGGAAGATTGACTCGGTCGCATTTGTGGGTATCGCGAAAGTAATAGAGGGGATTAGCAAAAGCTTGCTCAGGATCGGGCTCATCTTCGTCGTCAAAGCCGCATTGATTGATGTCAAACTGTGAGAGATCTACAAATTCCATTAAGAGTTTAATAAATTGGTATTGAATACAAATTATTTTGAATAAATCTGGAGATATTTGCCATTGCTATTGTCAGCATTGCCGTCACCAATGTCAGTTGCAAGCCATTATTACAAAGCGCTATTAGGACTAAAAAGGGTTTAATTTTAGGTACAAAGGTGATGATGCTACTTACCTACATCCACACTGAGCTCTCCAAAACTGAAACATAAGAAGAAATAGCCCAATTTTATTGTTTGTGAGATGATAGTGAAAGCTACTTAGTCTGGAGGGTGCAAGAATTGACAACAACTATCATTCTGGTGTGTGGACAATAGTGGGGTTTAAATAACCGGAAACTGGAAAATATAGGGAAATTTTCATACTTAATTCCAATTCACCTCACCTTTTATTTTCTTTTAGACCTCCAATAGGGAACCATGCTGTGTATGATGCCAACCATGTATGAGTACGGTTTATAATATTCCCGTCCTCATTATTCCCATTATTGTTATTACTATTGTGTGGAAAATTACCACTTTCACTGCCACCACCACTTCCCCTCCGTACCAAGTCCTCTGCTCTCTGCTGTCCCTGATCTACATGAGTAAAGTAAAAGTCGCGCCTTTGCTGGCGACGATGATAAAAATTGGCTCGTGAATTTCGTAGAATCTGTTGCTGCTGTTGTTCTTGTAGTCTATAAGCACGGCAATCAAAGTATGGCCACGTGAAGTAGGAATCTCCAAACATTTGGGCATCCATCATTTTATTTCGGTGGTAATGGGACCGATGGTGGTTGTTGGAACTTTCCGTTCTTGAGGAAACGGGCAAATGGCCAACTTTGAAGAAGTTCTTGGCACTTTCCCTGTTTGACGACTCCTCTTTTGAATGAGGGGAAGATGGAAGTACTGAAGGTGAAGGAGCAGGAGGGCTGCTATATGGATAATAGAACCACGGCTCCCTGCGGAGTTCTTCAATCGTGGACAAGTGTCGTGGAGTCAATTTCATGTCACCTCCTAGCACGTAAACCGAAGTTGTTCCATAACTGCCTTGTTTTCCTGTGTTACCCCCACCACCGGTTGCAGATTTTTGTGGCTTGGAATTTGCATCGTCGGACTCGTGAATCACCAGTCGAACATCACGCAAGGGGAAATCATCCTTGAGTGCCTCGATAGTTCGAAGGGCATATGTGTACACGTCTCGAAAGTCATCTTGACCTGAAAATGTAAAAAAAAATTGCACACATGTTTGCATATTTTTCACATTAATCCATGCAAAAACTATGAATGCAAAAAAGTTGGTGATTCCTAACTGTAAGTTACGGGATTTCTGACTAACAATAAAATAAAATAAACATGGCATGTATTAGATTATTCATACCCTTTGCACTAGTATGTCGTTCGATGCTCTTGATTTTATAAAGAAACGACACGAGCATGTCAACTTTCTCCATAATCACGTTCACAAATTCGGTGGACAGTCTGACTCCTGTGAACATGTAGTAGTTGTTCCGTTGACCCACACAATGATTCCCCATCATTCCTGTGGACAGCTCATCGATTGTCTGCAAGAGTGGTGTCCGCTCATTTAATCTCGATAGCGTGTCCTAGATTATGACAACACCAAAGAATAAATAAATTAATAACAAATTTTAATTTCCTTCAAGTTGTAGTAATCTTTTCTATCTAGTCAATGAATTTCGCTTAGCCACTGCAAGCTTTGTTTTAAAACCCTTGGTTTAAACTCATGAATATCAACCCGTTTTCTGTTCTGCCTTGTTTCTTACATATTTAAACAAGACATTCATTTTTATGGCGCCTCCCGTTTATGATTCGGTATACCATCATAAAAACAGTACAAAATAAATTTGCAAGGATTTACGGTTATAACCACTTTGGTTCCTGAAGCCAAAAATCTACCGTTTGTGTTAAGAAAGTAGTTCAAGTTGTTCATTATATTACACCACGATAGCTGGAATTTTGCATTTTGAGTAAAGATTACTACGGGTAAAATCACCATCAAACCATGTAAATTATTTGCGTTCGTATTAGACTTTTATGTGTGCATTATCTGTATATGCGGAATGGTTACAGACGACTTGCGCTAGTTGAAGCATATATTGGAAATGAAAGTATTGAATTATGACATCTCAGTATATTCAGCTAAAATTTTGTGGTGAAGTGTTGGTACGTGAATTTGTAGTTAATTGTAACAAGTTATTGGGTTAGGTTGCGAACAATTTACGATTGGCTTTTTGACTGCTTTCCCTAATTTTCTATATCTCAATCAGCAATGAATCATATATCTACGCAAGATTAGCCTTTCAATTTGCCACTCCCACCGGGGTGGACAGATTTATGAGAAAAATATAGTATGTTCATCCATAATAAAAACTAATAAAAAACTATACAGCAGTAAAAATATGAGATTATTTCTTACTTTTTGCAGCCTAATAAAGTTCTTTTAATTTAAAAACTTTATTCCGAAATGCATCGAATTTACCGCACTATATCGTATTTTGTGATTAATAAAGTGACGAAAACTATAAGACAAACTTTCACAAGAGCAAACCAAATAGCAATTAGCCAAACCCTCTCCATGTTATTCTATCGAGCTGTATGCAAACCTATAATTTCCTTGTTAATTTTCACTTAAAGTTTCATATTGGAGAACTGGGACAATTATTGACAAAATTAATGATTTTCTTCCTCAAGTAGTAAATATAATGCAAATTGAAGACCTTGATAAAATCAACAATCAAAAACGATTTATTACGGATACCAAAGGAGAAAGCAATGTCGCAGCACAAATCATTTGAGGAGAAATCAAAATAATTTGTCAAGTTTGTTTTTTGTGTCAAAACTTTTCAGCCTTGTACATACTTTTCTAGCCCTGATGAAAATTTAGAACAAGTAAAGTTTTCACCATGTCGTCCTCTCACTTTTCATCACTCTTCTTTCGTGAAAATGTGAATAAAAGTACAAAGATAAAAGTGAGATGAAGGAATGTCGTATATACGTCTAAATATTGTAGATCAAAATAGTAGACCAGTTCAGTAATTTATGAAGAATAAATAAATATTATTACAACAATGAAAGCATATACAGTATATTTTAGGGACAGAGAGTATATAAAAATATAGAAAGCATTTGGAAAGACGAGCAACGCTTCTACATTCCGTCAATGGAACAAAGTGGAGCGGCAACCTTTGTGTCTCTCCATTTTCCCGGCTCAGTAAACAAATCAAGTAAAAACTTTTCCCCCAGTACACAAGAGAGACATTATGCAAACGTCAGCAAATAGTCAAAAGAAAGTGGAAATTGTAGAACATATTATTACAATAATAGTAATAATAATAAAAACTTAGTCGGGAAGATTACTCCACACAACTTTCCTTGTGCTTTTAGCATCAAGCTTTGTACCTTGTTTAAAAGGATAGACTTACTCTCTTTTTTGTGTAATTTAGCCGAGTTTAGCAACTAGCACCTCTCGACGCATATGCCTTTGCTTATGATGTTGCTTTTTACAAAGTGTGAAATCAAAATATTAACCGTATATAATAGGTATGCATGTAGGTATTTAAGCTGTGTGTGGTTGTGATGGAACGGAGAGGTTTTGGTCTTCGTCTCTCGGCGCTAGTTCGCAGTAGTGCAGATGTATTTGTATTAAGCTAGGTGGTTAAAAGTATGGCGAAAGTGGCAACATTCTGTTTTTATTATTAAACTACTTCAGCAGTTGCATTAGCAGGTTCTATCCTCTCTCCTACTACTAGTAACGTAATTTGTGTGTAATGTGATGATGTGTTCATTTCTTGCCAGCAAAGCACCAATGATTTTACTTTTATGTATTTTGCTTACTAATATTTACAATCATTTTTTTAGCACTAGACTTGTACATACGTACTTCATGCCAGCATACATGGTTTATGACATCTCATCAAAAGTATTTTTTGATTATTAGAACTACCTCCCGTCGAGCTTTGTTGAAGACAGCAGCGGTGGATATTCCGTTGGAAATGCTGAATGGTCGACTGCTGTTTAATGCAAAACGTATATCTATTCCTACATACACAATATTGTGGCTTTGATAACGTACGAATAGGCAGATATACAATATTTTATACAATGCACTAGGTTTATTATTGCACATATTTTAATTAATGTTTAAGGTTCTTTAAGATTCGTATATGTATACGGTCGATTATTTTGGGAAAAAAAAGTGGAAAGCTACTTATCTTCTTTATTGTTCGTAAGAACTGTGCTGTTTGGATTTTTCATTTCGGCTTCCATATAAGCTCTAAAATCTTTAAGTCCGTCCACCATGAAATTTTGATAAAAGAGATAGAGAGATTCAAGTTATTTTACAGATTTCTAGTTGTGCATGTATAATTAATTCAACAATTAAAATCCAATTCCTTAAAAATTCAAATACTCTTTAATAATTTGATTTATTATTAACGGAGATGAAGTCTTGATTCAAGCGTCTTTCCCATATAATGTGAAATTATGAGATAAATGAGCACATTTTACTAGATAAATAAAAGAATATTCGAATTATGAATAAATATTGACTATTTAGTATCTAACATCCTGCTGGCATCTGAAACACTTTACTAGGTGTCGATAATGATATTGCTTTTACCTAATGAAATGCCGAAAAAAGTTTTAATTACTCTTTTTATATGTTTGTCCTTGCAAATATCTCCCCAATACACAGTTCAATTTATACATTTTAGAAACCAAGGTTAGATGGTGGGAATAGCACTGTCCGTAGGAGTGAACAGGAACAAGCTATTAATGACCAAGGGAAATGACATGATGATGCGTAGGTGTTATGCATGCGTTTTTACATTTATACATTTGTACCTGCATACCAAGAATGATATGTTTATGCAATGGCGAAATATTGTGAAGCGCATTGTATCGCAGTGGTTGTAAATCGATTTACACAGCAGGCCAATAGCAGAAACATTCTCAGACAATATTAATGGTATTATTCATTGTAAAGCTTTCTCTAATGATTATCGGTTGTCGGTTACTATTTTCATCGCTTCACTCGTCTGTGCGTCCATTCACTTTACATTCTTTAAATATGCACTTCAAGTGCAAATGAAAGAAGAATACATACAAACACATGTGTATATATGCTTTCAAAAGCTTCTATGATTATAAATCAATCAATCTCAATAGATTTACCCATTATCTTGTTTGGGTAACATGATTCTACGTTGCGGATGACGAAAATAGAATGTCCAAAAATTGTCCCAAACTTAATCTACTGGCTTTGTGGGGTAATAGCATGCCAGCATGGGTAATGGACAATAAATTAGGGTCGTCACAGAGGGAGCCGCAAACCGTAATTTTTAATCACTAAATATAGAAGTAAATGCTCTTGCCTAGTTTTCGTGGTATTTCAATATATGAAATGGGAGGAGGTGGTAAAAAATCTCGCTAACTCATTTTGAGGGACAGTGTCGACAGCTCAATAGTGAGGTCTGACATTGATCCGACAATGCCCTTTTATGTGACTTTACACAAATAAAGAATTTAAAATGAAATGAACAATTCAAAACATATTCTTTTATATATATTATATTACCCTCAACCTACATTCAATGTTGTAAATTTGTGAAAATTAAGCTGAATTATAAAATTTCCAATAACTGTTTGCTGTAATTGTACATAACTAAACAGAGAGGCTGCTCTAGCTGAAGAATCTGAACCTGGTCTGAACTATGAACGAAACTAGCTGGAATGGAAGAGAAGTGAAAATGCTAAAAGTTCAAATTGAGATAATAAACGCTCAAATAGATTGTATCAGCTTTTAAACATTCAACTAGACTTTTCTTATTAATAGTTTATTTTTCGTAACACGTCAGCGAAACATCACTGTGACTGTAGAAGAGTCTGTACATATTTTTGATCATCATCATTTTATTACAGAAACTTGGAGAAAGTTATTGGAAATGCTCAAACACTACAAAGGTATACATAAAGTATGTAGAGCACAGAAGAAGCCAGCGTCAAAAAGGTTAAAAGGGAACCCTACTCGAACTAGAACAAGAAATAAGAACTTATTAAAAATGTCAGTTCCAAAGAATGACTTTTACTCAACTTGACGTTCGTAATAACATCTCTAGTTCTCTATTTATGGTGCAGAAAAGCGTAAATATATTAACAAATTCTGGAAACTGTATAACAAACAAGCACATTCGTGACATCTCTCTATTGTTGTGTTTTCTTTTTTCTTTCTCAGACTAATATATTTAGTTACTTTCCCCAGATGACTTTTCGCCGACTTGGCAGTATTTTTATTTACATCGTTTATTATTATGAATACGATAACAGCAGAAGCAAATCATCATTGTTTCTGTTTGCACATTACGTACACACACGACACGTGCTGCGCGCTGTATAATGTATTATAATATTGATGTTGCAATGTCAAACATAATTTTTTATGGCATATATTTACTTGGATATATATGGTGTACGGGGTAGTTTCCCTATTACTCATATGCTTTTGGGAAATGCACAAGCCATATCTTCAGGAGAACCTTGGAAAGAAAGAAATATTGACAACAACGCGAGTAGTGGTAGGAAAAATGACCGGCCATGCATCTGTTGGCGTTTGTGCTTGCATATGAAAAAATTACTTACTGTGTGTAGAACCCGTTCAAAATGTCTGTTTATGGCCTTTCATGGCTGCGTGCCAAATATTTGAAGGCGTGTATAGATTTTTATCGTATTCATCCACGTTACTGGAATATCTAACCACAGATTTACTTTCACAAATATGCTCCAATGAGTTAAAAGCTAACAACGTACATACATCAAGTGGCTTATATTATATTACATCTAGCAAAATATCGTCTGGTTATCACCATCATAGACATTAACTTGAAACAACAAAGCCACATATTATAATGAAAACTAGCTACAATTAGCTTTCAGACATGCTTGCAGACATGTCAATTTTCGAACAATTTCCAATATAAAACGTGGGAACATATATATTCAATCAAATATCATATATGTATTTTTATTTAATTAACAATCAGAAAAATGAGACGCTTGAGTTGTTTCATTCGCAAGATAAATAGACGATATCGAATAAATATTTAGCACTTTTCGTGAAACTGTTGAAGGATTGTGAATGATTATGAGTTGACTTGTTGACATGTGCAAGGATCCACAATGACAATCGGAAATGTACTAAAGGTATATAGCAGCCCAATGAATGATGAGTATATAGTACATTTGGAAATTGAAAATAAAAGGAAATGGCTTTGTTGTAATCCTCTTGGAAAACGAAAAATATTAAACATTTACTGAGTTTTCCACGGGAAAATTATGCCTACAACTTTACTGGAGTAAAATATCCATTTGATTTGGAACAATAATATTTTAGCTTAAACTATCATGTCGTTTTGTACGTCTGTACAACACAAATAAAGTGACATGAAAAGTATATAATACGTACTACTAAAAATATATTAATATTGTGCTTCCAGGATTTCAGTTTTTATATATATTTTTTTCTTTTCAGATCTTCAAACTTTCCATTTCAACTGCTACTTCCTTTTTATACATTAAGTTGACAAGTGTGTCAACCGTTATTTGATTCGTCTTCCCTCGTACTGCGAACTGATATACGATAACGGAGAAAGTTTGTATGCGCTTATATACCTACAGTTCGTATTTGATAGTCCCTTCAATCTAGCATAACGACACAAAAAGCTACATATGAAATCATGTCAACTCTCTCTGCCATATACTACGATACACATAAACGGGCACAAATTGTACTTCAACTTTTTTCTAATACATACCAACGGAGATAGAAAGTGTAAATTCTAAGACGGCTCTTCCATTCATTTTACAAATAATATTTTATAGATATAAGAGTGTCATGTCTCATTCTCGTGTTGTTGAAGGAAAGTCGTCATTTTTCTTTCTTCGTATTTTTCAGAGCGACAGTGAAAAACGGAAAAGGGCTTTTCTATTGATATTGTTCCCATCATATCTCCCATCAAGACTGGAGTTCCCATCTTCCAGTTCAAGCTCTCTCTCTCTCCCTCTCTTGTTAACTTTTCCCCGTTCATATGGGCTATGTACTCAGATTACTATCTTTCTATTTGCTATTATGTACCTTCGTTCTCCCTTCATGGATACAACTTCCATCCAGTTCACAATTGTTACAGGGTAGCCAGCCGGTGCTGTTTCCGTTTTGTGTACATTTGAAGTATCGTACACTTTGAAAGCCTTATAAGATTTATACTGTCAATGCACATTCGCAATTGATATATTAAACCATTCCTGAACTGGACAATATAAGCATGAAATGGCTAGTTATGTATGGTTACGCTTAAACCACGGTCCGACCATTTTTCCCTTGCACGAAATATTCTTTTTGGTCGAACCCATTATATTATCCCTTGTTATGAATAGCAAGTGCACAACAGATAATCAAACAATTAAGTCCCGGTAGCTATCTACACTATGCAATGTGTAAGATATACCAAAGATATATAGAAACAAGTTATAATATTTTGAAGTAAAACTAAAATTACTTAATTTGTTCCGTGAATTATAAAGCATGATAGCCTGTATTAACCATTACCACTAAAATCACTTCCTGCGAATGCAATTATTTGCTCAATTTCGTGAATGAACAGTTGATTCGACGAAAAATAATGATGATCATAGGTGTTCTATTACATACTCAATTAATTTTGTGTTCCGAGTTCCGTGCCTAGTTATTTTAAGCGCCATGCTTTCGTACCTTGTGTCTAATGAATGCATAGTAATATTTCGAATTGTGATCCCTATTATTCTTTTAATGGCATGAATTGAATCCTATTACATACTTCATAAAAAACTTTGCTACTTCTAAAAGTACACCTTTTTAATGATGACCTCAAACACAATTACATGCAAGATGTTCTTCAAAAAACGACAGCATGGAAGAATGGAAAGGTATCGGGAAATTAAATTACAAAAAATAATTACAAAAGCATTTTGAACACTTTTGTATTATGTCTTTTGGTTTCAACATACAAAATTAAACTTTTACTGTTGCTACAATTCGCTCTGCAGTCTATCAGACAAGTTTATTTTACCCGCTTGATTCTTGTGATATGGAAAACTAGTATCAATCCATAATAGTTCAGTACGCAATGTAATAAAAGCCGCATCAATAAACGTTTAGAATAGGTTGTTACATTTTCAAAAATGTGCATTGTTGCAGAAAGGAGAAAGTCTGGTTTATTTGTAGTACTTTCGACATCTATTGCGAGATGCTATCCCGCAAAATATTGAATAGATTAGTTAAAACTAAACGAATCCGATGACGTACTATACATACCAACTTGCAATTATGCCAACCTAAAGTATAATTTAGGTAGATATGTATGAAAGTTTTAAGTTGCTGCAAGAATACAAATTGTTTATTACCTCAGGAATAAGTTGTTCGGGTCTGTCTCCGACCCCATGATGCTCCATATGATGAGCATGGAATGAGGACTGCTGATTCTCATGAATTGTTCCGGATATGGCAGCAGAAGCTCCAGAAGCAGAAGCCGGAATGGCTGGAAACCGGCTTCTCGAACTGGGCTCCTCTGCTAGCAGCACCGAGTTCCCATTTCCTTCATTACTCTGCCCCTGAATCTTTGGTATACCATTGTTCCCATTCCCATACGAAGTGGACGTAGACGCCTGCTGCTGCTGCTGCTCATGAAACTTGTATTCCGAGTCCAACAATATGCTCCTGCCACTTCGCTTGTTAAAAATTGTAGGGTTATTCCACGACGACGACGACGACGAAGAGTCTGCGACAACTACACTATGTTCCGTAACAATTGGCACAAAGATATATGCTCCCAAAAGGAACCAACAAATCCCCTTTCTCATCTTCCTTCCCCAAAATCCTCTCTCCCTCACTCCTTTTAGTCGCTTCCTTATTGTGTTTCTTCTTTCTCCTGGTGTGTCTGCTAAGTTTGTTAGTATGTGCTTACTGGTATTTTATTACTTTCTGCTTTCTTCATCCAATCTATTATTATTTGCCGATTCACCTTCAATTCTGTTTATAGCGTCTTTTCTTCCTTCACCAGGCTAATCCTGTTTTTGAAAGGTTGCAATTCTCTCAGACAGTTTGTTAGTTGTAGCATGTAGCATTGATTTTATTGTGCTATATGTTTCGTTGTGGGAATGTATACAAACGATGCTCTATATGAAATAAGAGACGGAGCCAAGGTGGGTAGTAGGTAGTAGATATGAAAAAAAAGTTCTTGCTCTTTTAATTCACTTCTTCTCCGTCTGCCAGCAGTAGAAGAAGGAAAAACTTTTGAAGAACTGCTTGTTAGACTTTGTTCTGATTTGATAAAATTAAAATAATTTCGTTATATCACTTCATAAAAGCATGTGTATAGGTATTTTTTATGCAATGCGTTTCTCGACACACAGTATTAACTAAATAAATACATTCTCCTTCGTTTTGATCGATTACTTCCTCTCATTTCATCATATTGATATGTAAATTACCAAATTACTATAAACTAGAGTAGTTTAAAATGCATATATGGACTTTCTCTCTGTTTCTGTTTTCCATCCAGTTCACTTTTTAAACAAGGTGTCGTATACATCCTTGTTCGGTAGGTTGCTGCTGAATTCCTTCGTAATATTGTGTGCCGTAAACCGTTTAAGAGTAGGAGCATAGGAGGATAGGAAGACGACCAAAGAGAGATCCATGAATACAGCTTTTGACTTTGGCTTTCCTTTCACCATCAAAACTCGCCTGGTTTGCTGCTTGATGATGATGGAGGGCTTGAAGAAGTATGAAAACGGTAATGCAGGATATAATATAAAGGAGGTCCCCTTCGTTATCTTATTTCACTGATTTGATTCCTTTCAAGTCCTTGCAAAAGGGAAGACACATAAACAGTACAGTATTATGGTGAATACTATTATAGCGTATTTAACTTGTCTCCCATTCTTCTAGTGTACTCTTGTCGTATTATTATTTAGTTGACGATGACGGTGACAGGGAAAAGGACAAGGGAAGATTTATTAGTAAGCTGATGATACAGCTCTAGCTTGTACGAAAATAAAGCTTTTGATGTTGACGGCCGGCACCATAATATTTTCTCTTGTTATTATTTTTTTATTATAAGTCATCTCATGTCCTCCTCCCCGGAGCGAATCCAGCCAAGGGTCACTAATGAATTATAAGACTAAAAAGGTTCCATTTTATTTCATCTCCGCAAAACACTGTCACTTTCACTCTCGGTTATGATTAGGTTTATATAATGACTTACACAATGTACTATGACGTAGGCAAGAGCATAATGAATGGAAACACCCTTTTTGTTGAGTTGCAAAGTTACAAAACCAAAGAGATAGGATAGGAATGGGTACGCCACAGTAAGCAGGGAAAATTACGAGTGGAAATGGTATCAATGTATCATTGAAATGTGGGCTTTGTTTCTTATCGTTTTCTTCTGCTGCTCTGGCAGTACTCTGTTATGCGACTGTCATCTTCATTCATACATTTTACATTGTACACTTATATCATGTGTGTGTAAGTGGATTCCTATCGAATCATTTTGTATAGAGAAACGATCTTTAAATTGAAGACGATACTTCGAAAATAAGTGATTCTGTATACCTTTCACTATAACAGCAAATTATTCGTGTAGATGAAGAGTGCTTCTGATGTAATGTCAGGTCCTTCACTTTCGATTCTATCTCTTCTACTCATCTTTCTCTCCGCACAGAAGAGAGCAGCCAATATTTCTGTTGCGCTCTTGCAGGAGACACGGCTGCTTTTTATTCCTGTTGTTCTGTTTACAACAACTACACTTTTAAACCCATCCACTTTCCTCTCTGCTGTCCTCGTGAGATGTAGTTAGCACTTTAGCTGCTTGAGTAGTTGCACTGACAAGGAAAACTATTCATCTGCTGAAACAACAATGTGGGTTCTAGATATTGGAGCTAGAATAAATAGGAACATTTTCATTTCACTAAATGTACTACTAATTGACATTACTTGAGCTCCTACATTGATAATAGCCTAGTTTATAGCACAATAAAGAAGCTATTCCATTTGGTTTAGCTTTCTAATTAAAGTTTTATGAGTTTTCAAGTTAACATTAACTAGCCAAGTTATAATGCTTAAACTGTTATGTTAAGAGGATCTAATAATTCATGTTACACACATATATGTGTGTAACATGAATTATCACTTTCTAAGAAAATGTAACGTACAACTTTGAAATTTCTAAAACGAATCTTCATCTCCTTCCGACTTGTACCAGGCAGCCGAATAGTTTTCCTTGTAAGTTATAAGAACCTACTTCCTCCTTGAAAATTTTGAATGCTTCAGAGATGAAGAGAAGATGAAGCACTAACAGCAGTTGTAGTAGTTGGGATAGGGCGACAATACCGCTGCGTAGATGTGTGCTGCTGTTTTGCAGGCGAGCTGCATGAAGTTATAGCACTGTGTATAATATATAATGCCGCTTTTCGGTGATATGATAAAAATGCGAGGAGATACGGAGAGAGCGAGAGAGTTACAAACAACAACACTAGCACCAGGCTAGAGAATAGACAATGGCTCTGTACCAGAGGCTTTCACTCAACTGAACCAAACTGTCGAGGCTGCTTTCACTAAGCTAAACTGCTTTCACGAAGTCCCTGGTTTCACCGTTCTCACACTCTGATTATGCATGGACCTCTTTCTCGGCACACATACAGAAGCCAGAGACCACACAGCAATGGTCTATATATATATGATATTGCGTTGCTTTTCCCAGATCTCTTGGTACTGTTGCATGCACCGTACTCCAGCTACTGCTCCCTAGAATGACGATGACTATGATTATTATGTTGACGAGGACTATGGTATGAAATTCTTTTAATATGGAGCACTGAAGCACTGGAAAAAGCAAAAGTGTCGGCGGTGTTGTTGGTTGTGACGGTGTGGTGGTGGCAGTGAAAGTAGAAAGTGCACACACACAACTTTTGATACTGTCTCAGGAGGCAGTTTGTGTGATAGCAAAGTAGGAGCTGACACTACCACCAACAACTCCAATGGCACACAAGTTTATATCGGTGTAGCAGTCGTCGTCGCTTCGCCTCTCTTATTTTTCACCAACAAAAAAAAACTTAAAAAGTTTAAAGTCGGTCAAGACATAACGTACATTTGTTGCTGCTGTGTTGTCCTTGCCACGGTTTGTACATATAAAATACGATACTACGAGAACGAAATATCAATTTTGATATCACAGTCAAGTAGACGAGGATGGTATCGCTTGTGTACAGATTTTTATATGTAGCTGTCCAAATATATATGCCACGTTATCTCCGAATGGCTTTCCTGCAAAAGAATTAATAAAACATTAATAATGGCGCACCTTTTACTTTACTGTTTAAATGATTATACCGTATGACATAAGTGGGCTACATGCAAAGAAAACTTTCACCCCAAACTCCTTCCGGAAAGACCGTTGCGTTTTCATGAAAGACGACCTAGTTTGCATACCAATGAATTTTCAGCAAGTGTTTTTATTGCACACATGTCTGTATTGAAATAGACATAAAGGAGATTGAAATGCAGGCCTTAAAATACATTAATTTACATCAGCTTTAAAGAGGAAGGAGATTTTTATTCTGCAACCACAAGTTTCAATTTTATCCAAGATAGAATTTCATTCATCTATCTTCTGTCATTGTAAACGGAAAGCAAGGCAAAATGAAATGGTTTTATATACAATATACTCACTCGTTGTCAGTTCATGGTTTAGTTTATGATAATGGAATAGCAATTTATTGTTTTTGTTCGACCCAATTTTCAATTCTTTGTCAATTGGGTGATAAAAATTTCACTTCTGCATTGTATGTTTCACATGTTGCATTGCATACGATTTGACCCGATATTGTTTCTCAGCTAGTCATAGATTGGTTTTAATCCACCTTCTCCCATTGCTCCACGCTGGAATAATCCTTTGTTTTAGTTTATAAGTGTGATCAACGACTAGGTATCTGCATTTTAAAGAGACATGCAAGGTAATGAAAATACCATTATTACGTCACACCTAACTCAGAACACTTGTTTAAGAATGTACCTGTGAAAGGTGATATGTCAAAATGCGATATACACTACTTGAAATTTTCTCCGAAGCAATACCTACGCTCCAGCAAGTTTACAGAAACGATTCTTACTATCATTATTCCCTTGCTCTCAGATTTATTCGAAAGTCAAAGTTTTCTTGATTAATCAATTTTGTATCGAACTTTACTGTACAATTCTTCCTCTCTTTGCAGCTCCAAGTCTAGTGCCAAGAAAGTACATTCTAATATAAAACGAAAAGAGCACTTGGTGCTAAGATAAAAAACTTTCCACTTTCACCGTCTTACAGTCAAGAGCCACTTTTAACCAGCGTTTAAACAATTCCTTCATCGCTGAATTCAAAGTTTGACAGTGAAGGTAGAAAAATCAATCGTAAAAAGTAGATTTGAAATGTGTTGTTGATGTAACGCTTCAAGATACATGTACAAATCATGCTGGTATTCAACACACGTTGAAACACAAAATCCAGAACACAACTGTCCAGGTAGGTTTATACGTACAAGTGTATACAGAGCATGAGGGATTCAAGGGTTCACATATAAAAAATTCAGCAAGTTCTCCAGAATTCTCTGATCTTCTGGCTAGGTCCATATACATAAGATTTGACGATTCCTCTTAACGCATCAATCTGCGATCGAAGAAGATAGAAAATTTCCAACTACATCAATCTAGATCAGGACTTTTGACTTAAAAGGACGCGGACTGGCAAACATGATGATAAGAGAAAGGCAATAAATCTTGCAGAAACATGACTTAAACGGTATAGAGATATAGTGGAAACATGCAAGGTTCGATGGAACTTTCTCCCTTGTTGCAAACTGGTGGCAAAATATTTCTCAAAATATTTGTTTAGCCGTTACTTTAATATCGTAATATTTTTTGTTAATAATCAAATACTGACATTTAACGGTTTAATAAATATTTATTTCATAAAATAAACACCAAAATGAATTAACCAAGTCATGTGCATATCAGTATCACCATCATTGAGTTGGGAAAAACAGAAATAAGTTGTAAAATTCACATTTGTAATTTATCCCTGCGAATATTCACCCAAGTCAAACATAAGAGACCATATTTTGTGTTTGTGTGTATGTGATGGAATTTCCAGGATTCTGCAAAATGCTACATGCGTTCAAACTGGGAAAAGCAGCATGGATGGCCACGGGAGAAAATTCATTGTATCTCTCTCGGCACAGCATCATGAACAGTTTTCCAAAAGTACTAAAAGTTCATTTTTAAGACCCTCAGGATTATTTTGGTCAAATTATATACCTTTTCATGGCAAATATCCCCTTTAAATGGTATAGATTTGTAGAATGCATAGATATCTCTGAAGTATACTTTTTCAAACAGTTGAACATTAGAACGTAGTTGGTAATATAGAGGAAAGTCTCTATTTTAGAAGTTTTTCATTTAATCGGACTAGTGCAATCGATGTTTGCTACACCCTTGCCTGTAAGTTTTGGGAGATGATAACAGTGTCTACATCTACGCAATTGAAACAGTGCGCCTCAAATGTTGGAATAAGTCATTTTATTTCCTCCATTTAACTTCATCACGTCTGATAATTCCCGAATTTAATCCAAACCTTCAGTAAACTATTTTGATAATTGACCAAATTATGGAAGGAGCAAATAGTTTACTTGGCGTAACTTGATTATCACTTTTATTAAATCATGTTTATGCCTTTTTCGTACAAATGAAGTTATTCACTCACAAGGTTCAGCACATTTTGCCAATTCTTAATTCTCAAATGTGGAAGGTATGCTCAGTTGTCAGTGCTCGTAAATGGGACGCATTATCTTTGAGTGTGTGTATATGTATGGGGCAAATTCAATTTAAACCTTGTGTAACCTTGTCTGGCACGTCTTGTCAGAATACCGTGTACAAAACTGTTCTGTAGATGATACGAATTAGCAAGGATAAGGGAAAGGGTATACCAAACTATTCCGCTTGCCACTTCCCCTCGCCTACTTCTTTTCTAAATTAGAGCACAGTGCTGATGCTAGACTATTCCTAAGTCGGTACAGATATTCGAGATTTACTTACATCGACTTAGGTTGGACCTATTGGAATCGTTATAAGATGTTATAATGTTTTAATCTCATGCAATTGACATTATGTTGTGAAGGGATGACAGTTCAGTTTGAATCAATTACGGTGGTGGTGTTATTAAGGCATTGTCACTCTGCTCTAGGTGGATACATGAAACGATGAAAATTACAAGATAATATGATGGCATGATTTCATTTCATTTAACTCGCGGATTGGGAAAGATCTTGTTGAGGTGCTGTTGTTTATTACAAATGGATTAAGATTTTCGATGAGCCAAATCTTTCCACTTGAACAGAGTTACCGCACGCTGTGGTTGTGTCACGTCAAAATACAGCAGCGCTAGGTAGCCTATTATGGTGGTATGTGCTCGTTCTACGTTATTTCATTTTAAAAGTTTGGGACCCATTTCAACTTTCCCTAACATGCTCGTTAATTAAGTGACATAACGTGAGATTGACTCGAAAGTATCCAGTTGATAGACCCAATTCATCACAAAAGTAAAGTACACACACATTTATGAGCACAAGATTCTCTAGAGAACCCGCTAGAAATGTAAAGACAGCAAACAATCCTGTATATAGACCTATATGTTCGTTTTAATAATAAAAGAAGGAGAGTATAGTTTGTAGTGATTCGTTCGAATTGCAACTTTATTGTTGCATTTTTAAAAGCTCGGTACTTCCCCTTTGATGCTTGTTTATCACAAGTAATTTAAGGAACGCATTCTTTTCCTGTTCTTCCATTGTGAACTTTTTTCGGCCTTTGTGTTGTAGTGTTCAAAAGTAAAAGTTGATGTACCAATTCTTGGGGAAAGATGTATGCATCCCATTACTATACAGAAGGTATCCTCATTGTGAAGGCTCATTCCTGCGACTTTTTCAATGAAAAGGGTAACATTGGTACTACGACGGGAAGTACTGTTTAGTGCATTATATAAATGGCACTGTACACGCTACAAGCATACAAACACTCTGAACCTGTAGACAAGCGCCTAGTGGAATAAAACATTCTTCACATTTATACGGTTCTCATCTCTCAGTAGTTCAAATTCTCATCGCGTTTATTTGGAATCGAAACTCCAGAATCCATTTTATTTCTCTTTACTGAATTTAATTGATATTGATTGCGAGGAGGGCGGGCACGATTACAATTATGTACATAGAAATCCACTTTTAGGGCAAACAAGACACTCAATGGTATGCCCATAATATTCCCACTTTTTTATTAAGAAGCGTGTATTTCTTGTTGTTGTAAGGTTCCAACCAGGAATGGACAGGAGCAATACCAGCCAAAGGAAAGACAACAAGAACATGAGCAAATTCCTTTATAAAGTGAAAAAATGGATGGGAAGAATTTCATAATGGTGAAAGTCCTTGTACTCGTAAACTTTTAAATAAGTACCTTCATTCTTTTTGGTTTCGTTGCTGAACGGGAAAATAACACGGATGCTTATTCTTAAGGGTTGGGTATCAGGATGAACAGAGGCACATGAAGGTATTTTGTACTTTCCCTAAAACTAAAACCTTTTAAATTATTAACCTACGCAATTTTTTCATACATTCAATATAACTTTTACATTCATATTATTGGAATATATAGTATGAGTATTTAAACAATATTTTGTTTAGTATGTGGCAAACAGCACGATAGATTGCCGTTTAAAGGTACACGATAGTTGTTCACACTTTTTAATATGTGAAAGTTACCAACAATTTTGTTTGGATTTGACTAGAATAGCGAATGAAGTGCTTTTGAGCTCATGTTTGTAAAAGGTACGTATAAAACGCATCCCCGTTTACTTTTTTTAACGGTAACCCACTAAAAAAGTTCGTTGAAGCAACAATATGTTAGTGTTTGCACAATTTACAATGCTACAACAGTATCGATGGTGTGATACCTTATCCTTGGTTGTTATTCTTACGGCCAATGTTCCCTTTGTCGTTCTCTGATAGCAAATTCATAAGAATTCAGGACGGGCATGAAAACGGAAGACTGTGAGAAACGAGAGCCAAACTAGACTCGAAAAGAATCTACTATAGTCTGTAATAAAGAAAACGATGGCAAGGCCGACCGACGGCCGAGATCTGGCAATTTGCTTTCCTTGTGTATAAAACGTAAAAACCTTTCATAATAGTTAAACCTTCACATAACATATTGCATTGCACCCTAAATTCAAACTGAGAGGTAAAGAGTTTTTTAAAAATGTGAATGGAATTCATACGAAAGCACAACTCCTAGAGGCACCTATGCGTAAATAAAAGCTAGAAAACAGTTTTGTATTTTACCAGACAATATGTCTTTTACGTTCTGGAGTGTGTGTTAGTTTTCTCCAATGATTATATATTTTATTTTCACAATAAAAGGGGTATCCCCCATGCCTCGTTGGTTAAAGATGGGGAAGGAGAAAAAATTGTATTTAAAATTATACTTTTCCATTTCAACAACATACGTCTATAGAAAGATTTTATATCTGAAAAAAGGGCTCGAATTGTATTTTATAGGTACGTGGTTTTTGTTACACAAATAATAATATACATTCATAGTATCAGTTGCACACAATCAGCTTGTTAGAGTATCAGAACACTTTTGCTAGTTGATTCTCTGCTTTATAGAATGATTTTTTTGTACTTGTCAGGTTCACATTTAGAAAGGCATTTGTGCCTGCTCGATTTTGTAAAATTGAATTTTTCGCGTCATTGCTTTCTTCCAATGGGATTTTTAGAAATGGGAACCTGGAATGCCGTTTCCTTCACCATTCCCGTTCTTCACTCCACTTTGCATTCGTCTGCATTTTCTCCTTGTGACAATGATTGGTCTGGTCTGTACGCAGAGTAGTGTATCGCGCGTAGGACGCATTCTGGAACTTTTATAAATTCCACTTTCAACGTTTTGCATGACTGGACAACAACAATTTTAATAAATAATTACTAACGACGATTGCAACTAAATGATAAAAAAAATCCTCGTAATGGATGCAAACAATGAAATATGACTGACTACCTCAAAATTCGAAATACAAAATGCAACTCATATTACAATTGATTTTAATATGACTGAAAAAATAAAGCAGCAAAGGTGTAGGTAGCATAAATTCGTAGCCTCTATATGACTAGCGGTTATTTTGATTCAACAAATTGCTGAACTTGATTAAATGCACGGTTTATGCATCTAAAAAGAAAATATGAACGGAAAAAGGCACGACAAAAGTACATTTCCCAGAAATTTTTAAGCTAAAATCATTACAAAGTAATAATAATAATAGTATTCAATGTACAATAGTTTGATGAACACATTTTGAATAGTTGTTGCGCAGAATTACTAAAAGTCTCACAATGGCTTTGGAAAAAATTAATAAGCACAAGTCGTGGAATTTATTTATGAAATGCGAACATCTATGCTGCTGTCTCACAGTGCCAACATCAGGTCATGAAACTGAACGAGAGAAAAAATGCTTATTATGTTATTGAGTGCTATTGAGCAAGGGGTTCAACAACAGCCATTCATGTGATGGGTTTATAAAGGCATTTTCGTCCAGTATGTATGTTGTTGTACGATCAATGCGTACAGCTCGGATTTCACAACTAAATACTATAAAATGCTTACTAAACCATCCAGTTGTATGTACACATGTTTCTTGTCTATCATTTTTGAAGAAATAAATTGGTCATTCAATTCCACATGCCACACTATTTATATGAATGTATGAGCAATGGCCAAAGCATCCATTATACAATTTACGCAGCTTTTTAAAGTGAAGTTGTTTTCCTCTAAAGCGACATTCCCCCAACTTTCTAGGAATTGAATAAATTGTTATTCCAAAACTTGCAATAGTAGCTTCATCATATTTTTTCTAGTCTTTGCTACTTTCTCTCTAGGTGCATGTTTGTCAGCTACAATTCAATTCCACGCTTCCATTTAACAACCTTTTTACTTTAGACTGTTGTATGATATCATCATTCCATTACTTGCCTGAAAGCAAGTACGACGGACTACATAGGAAATCCAAGTGAGTACCTTGACGAGAAAAAGAGAAAGTTGGAATCTTTTGTGGTGTATAGGGTTCTCAAAAGGATTACATATTTCCACAAGTTCGTTGTGGTCCAAATGAACAAGCGTTGAATAGAGTCATCTACACACAACACGGCGCACCCTTAAATCGTGTATAACACACACAGAATATACAAACCCCATAAGAGATAATAATAATACCTAATATTGTGGAATTTTGCGCTGTTTTTTTGCGAGTGAGCATTTTTTTGGATGTCGGCGGCACACAGCCTAGAGATTCACGTATGTACATACATGAACGTGCACAAACATACACACTCGCCAACAGTAAAGGCCAAACGTAAAGCTATGAACTACAAAGAGGAAAATACACTGGGATTACGCTAATGGATTTTCACGCATAATTTACTATGTTTGTTGGAGGACGTAAAGGAAAATACGGCACTCTGCAGAATAGTATATTCAGCATTTTCTCTCTCGTTTGCGTATGCGTTTCTTTTGTGTTGATGCTGCTGGCTGTCGGAGCCATTGCACTGGGAACAACCATAACAAACAAACATGCAACGCAACCAGCTTTCTCTCTCGTTTTTCAACAGAAGCATCATCACTACCAAACTACCAACCAACTCTTTTACATAATAATAGTCATGTGCATAATAAAACCTGAAGGATGAAGAAAGGGAATTTTTTTGTTTGGATGAATGAGAGCAACAAAATATTACAAGCAAACAATAGTTAGTATGTTTGTCTCTACCATTACACTAGTTGTACTCTGATTAGTTGCGCTGCCACTGCCACCATATCTCTAACATTCTTTGGTGTAGTTAGTTTAAAGAAAATATTTCAGAGTACTAACTCATCATCATCAAATATTTCAGACCACATTATTATTATATATTATGCTACAACGTCTTTTTAAAGGATTCAGTCAGACTCGCCACCATAATCAAGAAACAGAAATGGACAGCGGAAGAGAATTGAATAAGCGGTCATTATTCTACTTCGCAGTCTGTGAACCACAAGTGGCCACAGAACCATGCCCAGAAGATTTACATTCCTTCCAAACGTTAAGTTGAAAATGAACTGGAGAAAGGGCGACAATAATTAATGCTGGATTGAAAAGTTGGCTGGCTGTAAGAAAATGCAACGATGTAATCCGGTTTAATGCCGATATAAGAGATAGTTGTGTATGTAGTAATGCGCCAGAATATAGAAAATAAAACTTGAAAACGTATGAATTTTTTTAGCATTATAATACATGCATACACATTTGCTTGCTTGTGTGAACGGAGCAAGACTTTCTCTTCCTTAAGGCTTCCCTTCTTTCCTTTCCGTACGAAGAAATTTGAGTTTTTGTGGAATATTAGTTTCCTTTACATTGCTAGAAATATGACTGAATACCTTTTATTATGCAAAAGTTGTAGAATCCGGGGTTTTCTCCCCGGATGTTCTATGAACGGAAAAAATTATAAACTAGGACAGTTTTTGCATCATCATGAGTCTTGTATTATGGTGTCCTGAATATCAAATTTAGACGCAATTTTATGGACTATTTTCTGAATTTTTAAACTAACAATTAAATTAATTTTGAGCTTTCATATTATCATAAAAGTGAAAGTTACGACAGAAAATCCCTATTCGAGAGATACAGTTGGATAGTCCGCCTACAGTTTTAAAAAGCGTACAAGCACTCTAGCACTGCCAAAGAGGATAATAAAATTTGAATATTATGCAACCAGGGCGCTTGTAGGAGAACATCCTGGCAATCAAAGTACCAACAACTGTCGTTTCGCTGCAAACACCTCCGTTTCATTGTCTGTGTCTTAGCAGAACTCGCTGTTATTCTAAAATTAGACTCCAACCTTCCATTTTCTCCAAGACTCCAGACTCTATAAACGATTTGTCAGCGGAATTTCCGGTAGATTACCAGTCACCAACCATGACGTTATTAGATCCTGCTCCTAATAACTTACTTCCCTGATTGGCATTCATCACTCACCATTTTCTCCCGGTAACCAGTACAGTTTATAATGGAGATCTATCGAGTGGTTACATTAAGTGGAACCTTAGTGTCGGTCAACCGTAGAAAATCAAATTTCCAGCTTTCCATTCAGGTGGGTGCTCCAAAATGGCGATTGTGGTTTCCAGGAGGTTCCATTGAAGGAAGGATATAGCGCTTAAGGAACACAGTAGTAACCTACCAAGCTTGTATTTGTAATTTCCAGTTTTACACTGCCTGACAGGCACGGTGCCTGTCTGTCTGTGACAAAGCACAACGTGAAACTTCACTTATCATTTGTCGCAACTTTAATATTAAATACATCTTCCCGTTACAAACAAAACGCGGTTATGGTTAATAATATATTCTACATCATATGTGCGTTCACGTTTACTTGCAGTGTTCGAATCCACATCACTCTCATTTTGATGTGATTTTTTTTCAAATACGAAAAGCCATTTACTCAATAATAGTAATAGGATGGAATGCAGCAAGTAAACAACTCCGTACCTCACACCTCAAAAAAATAAATAATACTTGTCTAGTATGTGATTGAAATTGTAACGCATGTATCAAAAAACAGACATGATATTTGTGTCATTTTTCCATCAAGACTTTGTGACAGCTTATTTGTTATGTCACATATTTTATCACCGTACTTTTTTGCTTCCAGCAGACATCATGAGGAAAGGGTTTTGTGTAGGTGGGATTATATTATGACATCATTTTTATTAAATAAATCAAACAAACCCTCCCAGGTAAAATGGATAATTTACGGGAAAAGGCACTCATCTCATCAACATCAAGAAAGATGAGCTTCTCTCAACCATGCTGAGAGGAAAAGGAGTACGTGAAAGCAACAGATAGTACTCGCCATGAAAGCAAAACTAAATGAAAACTACATTTGTGTACTTTTTTTTGTTTCTGTGTGAAGAAGTGAAGGATTTGAGAATAGTCGGAGAAAATCTCTGGAGCATATTTTCAGAGAGCATAAGGGAAAACATGTTCGAATGATTAGATGAAAGAGAATTCTATATAGCAGAGCTATCTACATGACAGAATCCTCAAAATAAGCCATTACGTGTCTTATTCTGGAGGCAGAGTAAGTAAGTTTTTGCTTCAAGACATGGAATTTACTTAACGCTCTATTTTCCACGTCCGTATGTATACGATTGAAACGATTCTGATGAAACTGTTATGGCACACCTGGGGTTTACTGTAATACGGATGTTGCCAACATTAATTCCGGTGCAAATGATCCCTTCTACAGTTATAGGTAAAATATATTTCGTAAATAGACAGGCTGGGAAAGTCAAGTTGTGTGTGTGTATGTGTTTGTTTATTAGGGAGAATTGCTTCCTCGAAAAATGGACGCAAGAGAAAGGATGGGACTCTATACAGAATGCGAGTTTATAGACAGACAGACAGTACATAATAAAAACCTGACAGATGAATTATTAGCACTAAGAAATAAAGTATAGAGTGATGTTATTATTTGATCAGTAAATGAAAAAAAAAATCGATTTTTAGTAGTACATAAAATATTGCCATTGCTATAATTATTATTACAATTCAGCAAACCAGAACCAAACAAGAGAGGAAGTACACAACAAAACCTCCGACCAGCGTGAAGTAATTTTTTCAATATCCTGAATACAATCCATTTTTCTTTACATTTTGCTGTCGTACAGTAGTCGCCCTACAAATACTACAATATCCATGTATAAGTGTTATTTCTATTAAATGGTATTAAAAGCAATTGACATCAATTTCAATTGATAGAAAAGTCCAACGTCTTCCTGTGTAGACGACGACACATACATAGTGCAGATATGTATAGAATTTGTTCGTTTTTAAATCCCAAAGTACTCCTGTACTCCAATTGCATGCACTATAATCACTACTTACATGTATTACTCACAGTAAATACCTAGAGCTGGTTTGGTTCATTCCCTTCCAGTGAAAGTAGCTAGCTAACCGTATTTATTGGACCACTAGAAGGGGGCCCATTGGCGACTAAGTCGCCAATAATTAAAGAGATCGCAGTTCCAATTTCAATCTATGTATAAGGTTTGTGAAATCAGTTAGGATAGCCGAACTTTGATCGATCCCCCTTCCAGCTGTCAGTTGTCTCACTGATCCCCATTTATCCCCATAAGGAGACCAAGTTTGGCGGTTCGTTCAAAAGACACCCAGTAGTACACACAGCTGCAGCTGCTCGTTTGTTTACCGTTGTTTTTAATACAACCAAGAGCAATATTCAGTATAAATATGGCGTAGGAACCCAGAGGATAACCCCATTATTTTTGCAATGCCCCATTACATATGCAACGGCCCATTACATATGCAACGGCCCATTACATATGCAACGGCCCATTACATTTGCAACAACATATTGCATTTGTAAAATCCCATTGAATCTGCAAAATCCCATTGCATTTGCAAAATCCCATTGCATCTGCAACATCCCATTATATTTGCAGTAACCCATCACTTGTTTCAAAATGCAATGGAAATGCTCCACGACACCAACACCATCTCTTTACATACTCACAACAACAAAAAAACACCACACAAACAACAACATGCCACAACAGTAGTAGTAATATGAACGTGACGTTTGTAATAACCCTTCACTTGTTTCAAAATTCAAATGCTGTAAACGCGCCACGCCACTCCATCTCTTTACATCCATCCACGTTGTAAAGCAAGAAGGAGAGAGACGGAGAAGTGGAGCATTGCTGCTGGCTGTTGTGTATGTGTGTGTGTTGTGTAGGAGAGAGAGTGAGAGAGACCGCGTGAGTCTATTCTCCCTTTCCCGTTGCTTGCTATCTAAAAGACATAGCAACAGCGGGGTATACTCTCCTGCATTAATTTTTTGGAGATGCTACGCTCTCTTTGCCATACCCTTCATTGCTATGATGACGCGAGAAGGAGAGAGAAGGGAAGCAAAGAGCAAAAGTCAGCTGATGGATCGACAGATCAGCTAGCTAGCTACGTCGCTTTGTAAATTATGTTCTTAGATGTGTGCGCTCGTGCTGATTGTGAATACTGTGGCACGATGTAATATTGACTGGTGCTCAGAGATCACCGTAGCAAGCAGAAAATAAAAAAAACACACGGCAGAAAAATTTGGTCCCGGTTGCAGACACAGCCGCAACGTCGCCACTGTCCCAATACTCCAGGTAAAATATCAGATGGTGCAACGAATATTATTACGACTGCCCAGTAATTGATTAGAAATGCAGAAGGTATTTAAAACTTGAGGAAATTTTCGAACCTATGCTCTTTGTTTAATCATATACAATTAGTGCACAAAACTGATTTTTTGACTGTCAAATTTGTTCAGTAGTTTGCTCAAGGTAAGTGACAAATAAACTACTTGCCAGATTTGAATTTACTAATTACTTAATGTGGTCACTTTTTAATTTGTAAGTATTATAAATTTAATATTTATGTAGATGGTTTGCTGCTTCGTTGTGGGATGCATGGCTAACAGCAACAGACAGAAGACACATTTATTTAAGATTCCTTCGGGGGCGTCCGACGAAGTAAAAGCAAAATGGAAAAAGAACATTCCGAAGCGTGTAGATAGGAAATGGAACCCTCAGACATGCAAGTTATGTCACCATCATTTCGAAGAAAGATTTCTGGTTAAATCCTCCCAAGTGTGCCACGATGGGAAAGTGATAGCGGAAGTACCAAGAGAACGCTGGACATTAACATCTGATGCTTATCCAACCATTTTCATCAACAAGCAGTTGCCATCCTATTTTAATCGGCAAAACCAAACAAGGCCACCACCAAGAAAAAGATGCAAAATTGTTGAGAAAGGACCTGCGCAGAATGTGCAAATTTATTATGACGACGTGATGGACACCAACAAAAGTGACCTTTCCCTTGAAAATTTATTTGGAATCCCCGTACCAAGTGCATGGTCATCGACAAAAACTGACCAAGCTGTCCGCTTTTACAAGCTTCTTGAGGTCCCAAAAAGTCAGATATCAACATTTCACGTGGAAAGGCAGATAATTGTAAGAAATGTCATTTATCTTAATTAAATAGTTAACTACGATTAAATATTCAATTGGAACAAATTATTACTAAACGTATCAATTTCCAGATTTCTCCAGGAGAGGTACCACAAGCTACAATAAGAGGCAAGCCAATCCAGGACCTGTTCGTTGAACAAATTACGACAACTGAAGACGCAATTAAATCTATAAATCAATTAGATTCCCTCAAATTGTGCTCTGGGGTCATGAATTTCAACATGTTTAACAATGTACCGACTGCTGTCCGTTGTGGGAATACACTAACATCCTCGCTCTGTCCTCAAGTTCTGGTGGAAAACAACACGCAATGCACTCATTGCAATCACTTGAAAACCGAACTTGTAAGACTCTCCAAAAGAAAGTTACGCAACAGCCGCAACCCCTCAAGAGGACTTTCACTTTCCACCAAGCTAAAACGTCTCCAAAATCACAAAAGTAAATCCAGAAAATCAATGCATAGGTTGCGGAGCACTCTCAGTAATTTGCAGCAAGTACTCCGTGACACAAGACAGAAATTCGCAATCATGGAGAAAAATATTCTGGAACAAAGGATCTCCGCACAAGATGGTCTATCTCCTCCATTTAAACTTGCTTTACTAACAGCCGCTAAATTGCAACAAAGTACCTCCAAATTTGGCATGAGGTATGGGTTTTAAAATTTATCAAAAAATATCAATGCATTTCGTATCATCATAACTGTACATATTCCGTTGTTAATTCTAATTTGAATATTTTAGATATCCTGCCGATTGGATTTTACAGGCTCTACTTTTAAAAATCAATAGTCCCAAACAGTATAGATACATGCGAGAAAACAAGATTTTACCTTTGCCCAACGAAAATTATCTCACCACTTATTTACGTGGCCTTCCATGTCAGTTTGGATTCAACGATTTTGTTTTCACTGAGCTAGATAAGCAATTCAAGAATGAACCAAAAGTTAACCGACAAGTGACAGTATTGCTTGATGAAGTAAAAGTTAGAGAAGGGGTAGCGTTTAATAAAACCCAGATGAAATATTTTGGTTTTATCGATTATGGAGAATTTAACGGAGAAGTGCCTGCGAGAAAAGGTGAAAGGAAAGAGGCTGACCATGCCCTCGTATTTATGATCCGGACGATGAATGGAAAAATGGTAATTGCTATAAGTTAATGTTTTGTTATTTAAAAGGGCTCTTATCTCACGTACGTGTTTTAAGTTAAATTATATGATTTTTACTTCTGCCGAACAGACTCAGCCTGTTGGTGCATTTGCTACTCGTGGATCGGCCCCTGGAAACGTACTTGCGAAAATAATTCTTAGTTGCATACTGCGCTTGGAGAAGATTAATCTCGAAGTTGTTGCAGTTATATGCGACGGCGCTTCCAACAACAAGTCAGCTTGGAAATTCATGGGAGTCAGCGGGAAGGATGGATCAGTCAATAATAAGGTGATTAATAGGATTCATATTTCAAACAAGTTTTTCATTGATTTACGTACTGATGTTTATTTACTGATTTACGTATGTTTGGTATTATACTTTATATCTAGATTGTAAACCCCACGGATGATTCCCGACACATCCATTTTATTTGCGATGTTCCACATATTATAAAATGTGTAAGGAATAATCTCCACAAAATACAATCAGCTTTGGTAACGTTTCTGAAAATGCCATATTTTTATAATTATTTATATATAATTGCAAACATTGAGTTCCTTCATTCACTTGTATCTTGCTAGTTTCAAGGATGTGAGGTGAACTGGGGGTATTACAGAGCGCTGTACCAAATTGACTGCGGCAATGGAGATCTTCGAGTTGCCCCAAAGTTAACGAACAATCATGTTAACCCAGGGCCATTTCAGAAGATGGTTGTTAGTTATGCTACTCAGGTAACTTCTGTAATGCGCATTGTTCAGTTTAGGACAAACATTCATCAGCACAAATGCTTACTTCTATTAACAAAAATAACTTTCAAAATATTTAGATATTTAGTAAGTCCGTTGCGGATGGAATCCGCTTCTACAGAGAAACTCAAAACCATCCCAGCTTTAAAAACTCAGAAGGAACAGAAACATTTACACGAATGATGAATTCTCTTTTCGATTATGGTAATGCCAGAATTCCGATGGAAGGATTAACACCATTCAGTCATGGTTTTCAGGTAATCGTCTTCTAAACGGTAATTTAAATATGTAGTGTCATTGTTGACTAGGCTTTGCATTTTATTAATTTTTAGTTTGTGCAACAATTCCTTAATGGAATTAGGAAAGACGACAACTTTGCTTCCGATCTGACAATGGAATCCATTCGAGTTACATTCCAATCAGTCATAGATATAGTGAAATATCTGTGTAATGTCGTTGGATACAAATATGTATTGACATCGAAACTAAATCAGGATTGTCTAGAGGTTATTTTGGTTTATTTTGTCACTAATATCGTTAATAATAATAATGATAGTATATTCAGGTGTGTTGTATATTTGCTGCCTTTTTGCAGAAATTTTTCGGGTTACTGCGCTCATTTGGAGGTGATGATTCTCATCCCACTGTCACATCGTTCTGTCACTTGTATCGCCTACTATCTATATACAGCCCAACTGCGAAAACTTTAAGGGGGAATATCCGCACGGACGAAGAATATTGCGTCAGCGTCATTTCATATGTTGAAACACTGAAAACAATGAAGAAAGCTGAGCAGAGGAGGGAGCAGGACAAGAAACTACAATTGGAAAACCGAATTCTGTCTAAATTATTATATAATCAAACAGCTTCGTATAATATACATGATGACCATAACTATTGTAGACCAACTCCTCATCGTTGCATCATCTACCAACTTTGTGGATTCATGGTTTACAAATCATCGTCAATGACTGATTGTAAAGACTGTTTATTGGCTCTTGCAAGTGGTGACGAAGACAAATCGATTGACAGACTGTTAACTGATATCAAGGACATGGGGAGACTGAAACATCCTTCAAAATCTTTGTTGAGCTTAATTGGGGATGTTGTGGAGCCAAGAGTAGCTGAGGCCATCAAATCAAACATAACTTCATCGACAATTGTTTCCGATGTCATAGAAGCCCTGGATAATTTTAACTGTTTCGGACTAGGTTGTTGTGAAGAACATGCTCAGGTTTTGGCAGTGAAAATTATTTGCTACTATGTAACTGTACGCTTCTTTTTTCATGAGAAGAGACATAATAGAGAGCAACTTAGCAGTACTCATCAAACAAAGCAAAAATGAAACAAGCAAAGTTAAGTTAAGTAGCGGCATATCACTTTCTATAAATTAACATTTTAATTTAAATAAAAGTTTTCCTAGTCCATTTAGTTTATCATAATTTGTCACGTTCGGCCATATTGATGTTACTGTAAATTATGTCCTAAAATTAAATTAAATGAATCGAAAAGAGTTTTACTGTTTATAACCCATTAATTAATGTAGTTAAACATTTATTATACTTGAACTCTGCGACAAATAATGCGTACTGCCGTTTATAACTAAACTCATTACTTGCATACAATGCTCATTTGCTTTATGAAAATATTATAGTCATTGTGTCTGCTTGGAGTATTGGTACACTAGCGCCGCAGCGGAATTCCGCTGCGTGAGAACTGGCATCTTCCTCAGGTGATTTACTGAAGCCGATACACCAGTCAATATTACATCGTGACTGTGGTGTCCGAACCTACAAGGTTGTATAATGGCCATATCAAATGACCTGCCTACCATGCCATGCACGAGCGAACGACATAGCTCGTCATTCTGCATAAAAAATGTATAACAGTACATTAATTGGAACAACGACTCGTGTTTTGTTGTTACACAACAGGAGGAAACGAAAGATGCTGGTTTCAATTTAGTCCCATTGTTAGTCGACAATAGTTTGCACTACACCTTGAAATTTCTAATTAAACGTTATATCTTTATACTAAACTTCATTACAGATGCTGTACATGCTCCACACATAGTCATCAAAATGAATTAACTTACTTTTTAAGAACAAAAGTATCTAGCAATTTGTCAAATAATAAATTTCTTAAATGACTGGCAACCACATAAAGGACAAGATTCAACTTTTGTTGCATTTTAATTTAATGATATAAATTATACAACAAAAGTAGTCTACGTGCTTAATGTTGACGGAAGTTGGTCAGATTTTTAAACAATGGAATGATAATAATACTTTGTTAGGAACACGGTCGGCACTTGGAAAAACTAGTGTGTAAAATTGAAATCATGTATAAATACGCTATGTAGTTTCCAGTTCGTAGGGTCTTAAATTATCATCTGTGGAATAAAAGAACTGTGTAACACGACATTGTTACCTCTGAACAAGGTACATGATACATACTAGTAGCCCGTAGCGTACATTGTAATAATAACATAAATGATGAAAATTATTTCTTAATAAGCTTTAGAACAATATGTCCTTGACTATTTTTATAATAGAGTGTAATTACTAATGAATGGTTTAATTAAGTTTAGTAAGTAGAACATTGTGTTCTTAATAAACAATGTTGTAGGTAGGTACTTATTTTCGACTACCAAAAGGCTGTAAAAAGTGAACAAACTTTCATTTTCGCTCTATAATATATTTTATCAACATTTAATAGGCATGTCTGTTAGTATTTTATTAAAAGTTGTAGTCTTTAACAATATAAACCAGCATTATATAGTACAATGACACACAGAATAAAAAATTTAAACTGTTAGAAACAATGCAAAAGAGAGTTCCATTCTTCCTAAGGAAAAGGATCCATGATCCTATTAGTCCTAAAAAGCATTTCAACTGGCCGTCATATAGTGCCCCGGTATTTTCGTGTTGCTGTCAGAAAAGAAAACGGAGAAAGCTCACAAACACACAATGAGCAATCTGCTTTAGTCTTATAGGTATGATGGCTTCAAGTTTAGTATATAACATTTCTTTAAAATTGTAGGTCCATTTTCTGCAATAAAGTGAGAAAATTAGACCTTACTGCAAAGAGCTTTATTTTGTAAAGAAAACTAATCTATCCATTTTATCAAGGGTAATGTGGTTGTGGGCGATAAAACAACAACAGTGGTCGCCGTCTCACTCTCAAATGGAATATTAGCATTTGGAACATAGTCTTGAGTAGCACGTCGCATTGACCAACGCAACGCCTTACATATACCCAAAGTGTGTTACTGACTGTTTGAATACAACTTTGGACAGACCACTCGTCGATATTATTTCTTATTGTGGTTTCGGACGCGAGTGTTTGGCTGAGATAAATACGAGGTAACGTTTAGTTTAAAAGTGCTTAATGGCGTGCTTTACGTTGAAATGGGGTCGACTAAATGTTAAGCCACATCAATGCTTGGATATGGTAGTTTGTGTAAATATGCAATGTAATGTTTGTCATACATGTAACACTTTTAAGGAAATCTCAAAAGATTTGAAATTGCAATTGTGCCAATTAGGAATAGAAAGTAGTGTTACCAGAACACGCTACAGATTGAAAAGACACATTTTGTATGATTTCAAATTAACGAAAGCTGTAATGAAAACATCAGATGAGAAAGGTCATATTCGGTTCTCATAAGAAAACATACCTACATAGTTGTCAGTTTTCCACGTGCAGAAATTGATATCATCGCCATCAAAAAAATCTGTAATTTTACACTACACCAATTTGGTATACAAAGCAAAGCTTCAAAAAGGTCTAAATTACTACCAATTAGTGCAGTTTTGTAGGGAAAGGAAAGATATCTAACAATTTGACTTGTGGTTGCTTTGTTATGCGGATTTCATTATCCAGCAGGCATTCTTTGCTGTCAGTGTCAGTTGTGATTATTTTCGCAGATCTTCATTCTTAAAACTAGAGCACCTTGCAACTTTTTTGCACTAACATGTCACATGGTAGAAACTTCTCTTTAGTTTTAACGGAGGAGGGAGGAACTCACACATTTTTGCTGAAGGGAGGAGGGAAAGCCATGCCTACTTAATACCCTTTCACCTTTACTGCTGCATATATCGTAAAGAGAAGCATGATTTCATGCATACAAATGTGATGTAATAAGAGGATTAGGATTTAGGTATATTACTAGAACTTTTGGTATGACAGAATATACAGCACGAGTATATTTGAAACAGAGGAAAAGTCATAATCAAAGGGAACAGTGGATTTTTACGTGAATTTCTAATTTTAAACTTTCTCTACTATTCAGTTGGTGTTCCTCATGACTGAGATTCCTGGGATCCTTAGCAAGCATTTCACTTTAACCAGGAGTCACGGAAAGGATGAAGGAGTTGCGGAAACTACTCATGAAAAAGTTATGAAACTTCTTTTTGCAGTTTTCTGCTTCTGTACGTTTCACGTTTGTGCATTTTGCATTTTCTGCTGTTTTGACTTTTTTTGCTCTCGTCTGCTTTCACACTTGTTTGACCATTTCGTGTAGCTTGAGGCTCTTTTGAAATGAAAAAAGAAGAAATATATATGCTTATAGGTTCTATAACATGATATGGATGAATTCATTATGTATCATTTTTCTTACATTGTTATTATTATTGCACTGTTTACAACCATAGGCTTTAACAGTTTTCCTTCACTACGCTCTCCTTCATTTCATTGTGCACGCGATTTTCATGGTACAATTGACAGGGAAAAGAAACAAAGATTTCTTTATTCTCATTGTTGTTCAGAAAGCTTTGGAATAGTATGGTGATGTCGAAGCTTGTAACTCACATAAAAGATTTCTTACATGAAAGTTAATTATATTTCATTCTGCATCGTGCCGACCTTCATCATCTGATTCATTAAAAGTTTATGTACCTAAAGTATAATAGTGATGTAGTACTTGCCTAATGGATTGTTTTATTCTCATCATTTTCTCTAATATTTAATCTTTCCGTTCCTGCAGCCTACTATGGTTTGTTTTTCAACTTTATTACGCCTAGCTTAGAAATTACTCATTCAACCAGTGCTGAATTTAACGTCGTCCCCACTGCCTACTTCTGTTTTGTTCAATTCGCTCACTTCATGAATTGATCTTTGAAGGGGAAGAATGAGTTGGAGCTTTTTTCATACGACAGCAGCGTGAGATAAGTTAATTCCTGTCTAATTAATCGGAAGTAATTACTGCTGAGTACAATGCGACATGTTTAGGTTGCTGTATTCCATACGGTTGTTTCAAATGGAGAAGTCGACACACAGCAAGGTTACTAATTCAACGGAGGTTTCATTATTGTGTGCAAAAAAATCCTAGCCCTTTAAAATGGAATACCAATCCAATGGGTAAACCCCACTCTCTCTAGTATCAGTAAATGCGATCTCATAAGTATTCATGGAAAAAACACCCCATTCTTCCACCCTACGTTTATGTTAAATTTTACAGCAAGTATGAAGTAATGTCTCTATACATGTCCTATTGTATAAACACAAGTTAGTTTTTTACAAACTTTCGTCCCAGTCGTGTTCCTCAAAATAACAACATTATTTTATCTTCGAAATAACTGCAATAAATAATGTAAACGCTCAGGTATGTGGAGGCCATATTGTGTTGCATGTTTACTCTTCCCCGTCATTACTTTTTTGCTAGACCAGTTCCTTCCAGACGAAACCATCATTTTGGGTCAATGAATGATCTTCATCTGAAATTGACAAATCGTTTGGGAGCCGTTTCCCATTCTCGAGTTAAAGCATATTATTTTCTTACAGAAAAGGAAGGAAGGAATGCTAGTAAATATAGGTTGTGTGGTCTTTGTGTTTAAGAGATGAATACTTGAACAGTATTATTAGCTTATAATGATGTAGTGTGGTGCTTAATAAAGTTTACTGCTCCTATACACTACTTGCTGTCACTTAAACTGTTTTCCGCCTGCACATCTAAAACACATAAACATAAAGAGTAAACCATTCAACCGCATACTTATACGTAGGTATCTATACTGTGCATGTCTGTAATGTACAAACCGTAATATAATGAACTCTGGAGAAAGTAAATCTAACAAATGCTTAGAACTGCCACCACGAAGAACCTTATTCTGCTATACGGTTCGAAACGTCCAATTTTTCCATCCTGCTAGCAAACCCAGGACACAATATAACAGCTTATGGCCTATTGTAGTTGTACGAAGTAGTGCTATCTCATTATTTATAAAATACTTACACAGAGAATTGAATCAAAGTGGAGTTTTAGAGAAAAATAGTGAGGCAGCGAGCACACCATGGCATGTACATATGTGATTTAGGTTTTCTTCTGACTAAAGAACGCATACAATGCATTATTATGATATAGATGAATGTATGTAGGTACAGTAATAAGACAAAAGAAAAGGGTTGAATAATACAAAAGAGTGAAGGGAAAGTGAGGAGGATGTCCAGTGGATTGGAATCTCTGAATCGGACCTTTTATTCTTTTCTCTCCGTTTATCCCTTTTGTATACCAAGAAGTCCAGCCCATCGCCGCTCGTAATCACACTTCGTTTCCCATTTTATATGTAGGCATATAAATGTAAACTCATAATACATGTGAAATGTAAATATGAGTAACTTTCATGAACTGACTTGGGCCTCTTCGATCAGATCAACCTTTTTCCTGTCACTTGACCACTTTCTTTATTATTGAACCTTTAACAATCCTGTTAAGGGCATGTATAGATAAGTAGTAGTACACAAAAAATTTTCTCTTTCAAAACACTTTCATGCCTTCATCCGATCCCTGTTGGTTCTTGCCACAATTTCAGCAGTGAGTGAAGTTAGTATATTCTATACACAATATATCCCTCCATCTATGCATTTTCCTAGTATATGCATTCCGATATATTGGGCAACCTATTCTTGGTAAAATTCGTCTTCAGATGTGGATAAGTCACTAAAAGAGAAACGTCATTACTCTTGAAATGGAAGATTAGGTAATGTGACAGGAAAATATAGATCAGACAACTTCAAGATCGAAAAGTAAACCATTCTCATACAGACCACCGGCAACGGGCACCATTTATTTCAAAGGAAAAGTGGGATGTGAGATCTTGTGCAACATATATGTTACATTTTATTTGCAATTCTTGTCGTCTCTTTGCACCGTCCTCCTCATTTGTCACATATGAAGCAACAGCATATAGTTTTAGTATCTATTGATAGTTGACTTTGTCGGCCAATTGCACAATTTTCAGATAAATGTTTTGCAATATAATGTAGATGTAACCTTTTTTGTGGGAATGCAATAAATATTTAGTATAGTAAAAAATAATGTTGTAATGGAATACGACGCACAATAATCCTATAAGATGTAAGATTCGATGGTCGTAAACATATGAGTAACTATAACCTGAGATGGATAAACTACATGCAATGTAGGCATGTATTAAATTCAAGATAATTTTTCCAATCCCAAACGATGTAGTATTTATTTATACAACAATTGATTTGATGTCCATCCATTCGAACGTGGATAAAAAACTAGTTGCAGATTGATGATGTGGAATTTCACTAACCTATAACACTACAAGCTATTTTTTATCAATAAAGAAGTTATAATCTACAGCTTAGCTTAGCATTAGCTTAGGACGAAACTCTACACATTGTACGAAACATGGTAAAAATCTATTATCTCCACTTCCACACCTTTCCTAGACCATTGGCGTCTTTGGGTATATGATACATTAATGTACGGAACCCATATAGGTTGGAGATTCTTCATTTTTTTGACAGGATTTTTTTTACAAAATACATACCATTCTGATCTCTTGATAGTTAAATGGATGTGGCAGCTAGTCTTTGGGAGTATATTTATGCTAGACTTAGCATCATAAATCTTTGTCATTTTCACATCATTATCAACATCAGTGTGTTGATATGTAGCAAACGTCAACCTTTCGCCCATTTTGTTTGGTCTCATGTACGCATTAAGGGAATTAGTTATATACTTATGTATAATATACGTTTTATATCTTATTACCAGTATCATCATCGTGAGATTTTTACTGTCATCACGAGGTCGTTGGTTTTATATGTGCCTATGTAAAATGCAACTGAATTAAGCCCACCAACTAATCCCTGGAAGTTGTATGTCTTCAGTTATATTTTACAATACCATACGTATACGGAAAATCAGAATATGTAAACGTACTGGAATATAACATTGGCACACATTATACATTCATATGGAGAAGAAAATGCTCGAAACTATCAAATGGTACGCATGCGGTAATTATTGTACGTGAACTTTTTATATCAGGAAATCAAAATAAAGTACTGCTACTTCCTTGGATCTCGATAATAGTTTATCTAACCTCCGTAGCTACTTCGGGTCAAATGTCTCGAGTCCTTCGCAATACCCAACTTTTGTGTCTAAATAAAATTAAAACTAAAATGATGATAAGCATGCCACAGCTCTGCAATTCAGAAATTATGCTACTACCATTTTACATTAGCGATCCTTATGCCTTGGGAATATTTCAGATTGTGCATATTGCCACTATTTCCAGCACGCATGGAATATAAATGGATTTTCCAGGGAAAAGCCTTTCCTCCCAATCTTGTATCCATATACTCGCCTATTTTTCAACGTGTCGTTCTAAGATCCTTCCATCGTCCTTGATGCTAATATATAATACTAACAGTTGCGTTCGTATTGTTTTTTCGCTTAACACTCATTTTCCTTTCTGTGCCTAAAATTGCGATGAGATACATTCACGACGATAGGCACACAATTTTTTTACAAAAACTATATGAGCTTCCGAGCTACAAAAAAAAGAATAGAGAGAGATGGGGAAATCTTCTTAAAGATTTTTTTTATGAATTTTCCGTTCCTCTTGCTCTTTGCTTCGTCCTGATCCTCCAAAATTTATGGGCTTCAACAGGGCGGCCGACTTTATCATCATGGCTTGTGGTTTAACTCAAGTAAATCTATAGGAGGGCTATATATCATTATGGAATAGAAAAAACGGATAGTGCTCCGGCTGCTGCTGTTGCTGCTTTTTAGATTGCTACATTATTGATTTAACACCATATCCCCATTGGGGAATATCCAGGGATGCAGAATGCATAATATCATGTATGTCGATATAAACAACTAAAGGTATACTGAGCTGACTGGTGGTGCGCTACCACTTGGCTGGGAAAAAAATGTTCCAAAAATCTGCCCGGATCTTTATTGGGAAAGTTATTTGCAGCATTTGTAACCCACATAGCATCACATTATTGCTTCATTATGGACATCTATATATCGCAGCGGTATAGTATATATGCCCACAAATGTTGTTCGGTTATCAATTTCGGTTTTCCTTGGGTTTGGGTCACTCAATTAAATTGGTTTGTCATTGGAAGTGTTGCTGTAGGCTGTAGTACATTTTTAGAGCTTCCCCATTCTGCTGGTGTGAGGACTCTACAATATAGTATGTGGCTTTTGTACATTCATTCAGCTTTGTGTCAGGTAGAATCAATTTCTAACACAACTTTAATTAGTTAAACCTATTAGGTGTTTTGTATATTAATGAGGTAAAGTAATGCAAACAATGGAACGAGAAATGGATGGAAATATGAAAGCCTACGTTGTAAGGCCCCTTATTTGAGTATTATAACTACAATTAAATTATACTTGGATAATGAACGCTATACTCAATACGCATAATTCAAGTATCAAGTTGTTTCCAACAGAGCCACACTCAACTATGTTCCATCATCTAATAGTATATGGTAACTTTCACCTGTAGTATTGTTACATATAGTGTTCCATTCTTGCTTATTTTTGTTTTGTTTGTTTCTACTACAATTCAAATGGGAAGTGTCAGGTGGGACATGCCCACAAGTCAAAGCATCATAAAAGTGAAAGAGAGGATGGATAGAATAAAGAATATAGATAGTCATTCCATTCACTTCAGTTCATCCAGGATTTCCCATAAACTGTAGTATGCAATATCATATAGTTGTCTTTCTCCTTGAGGAACAGTAGCAAACCACAAAATGCTTTTGCATGTTTCTCTGAGATACTTTTACCAAAAATGCATGAGAAGAATTCGGAAGCATGGAATCAACCACTTGCGATGTACATTTGCCTAATATTTGTACATTGTTTCACATACTTCCTTACACTTTACGTAATGTAATGTTGAAGAACGAATTCTTATGCTCTTATCTAACAATTTTTAAAAATAGGGAATGTAAAGGAGATTAGAATATTTGAAAATAAAAGCAAGAGTTGGTACCATCATCATGAATAACTTATTTTCATTACAGCGTGATTTTCATAAGGAGCTTTATACTTAACATCGCATTCACTATTACGGAAGTAAGTACAAATTGTAAATCCATGTTCAAAATGATGGAATAAGGATGTTGAGGCATTACTGGATATCATGTTTCTTGTAAATGGCAGAGTAGACCTATTTTGATCTTCAATGTTAATTATAAATCGTAGGAAATCAAAGCCGTAACACTCTCAAGATATTTCCGTATATATGGCATAGGTATGTATATATGTATGTATGGATATCTGTATGTATATCTCATATTAGATTTTATATATTCTTTTGCTCACTTCAAAACGTAAAGTTCACGGAAGTTGAAACTCGATACATAATGTATACAGAATATTGTCTGGTGTAATATAAATCTTTAAAAAATTAGCCAAGACAGAAATGTACATGGTACGCTTTCCATAAGTTATAAAATTATTTTTCTCGTAATGTCATTTGATATATAATCCAATAAATAAACTGTTCCTTACTCACGTAGTCTTTGTAAATTGGCATACAATTTTACATTATAATTGAGATGAAAGCTCTTCAACTGGGCCTGATATGCAATAATGTGTCGTTCGTTTCATTTCTTAAAAAGTGTTTATCTTCACATTTTGCAGGTACAATCTTATTAAGTAGGATCGTATGAGCCTTTTCCGCTTATGTAACGCTGACACGTTTTTAATTACGGAGTCATCAAGACTAAAATGAGAGTCCAAGTTGATATATCCTGCTCCCCAGCATCTATCGCCACCATCATCATATCATTTTACGGCTACACCCTTTTTTATGTACGGGTTATTATATAATTACGGTATAGAAACGTTTCCAATATATTAAAGTAATGGGAAATGTGAGTAAAACGAAAAAGTGAGAATGATGGATTGTAATTAGCGTGTTTCCTTTTCCCGTTTCTTTCCATGCCTCACTGTTTGCAAAAAATATACGCTAGGGAAGGGAACTCCATTTTTGCATACGGTCATCATCGTAATATGATAATAATAATATTGTGATTACTAAAGAGCATATTTATGAGAGTTCAAGGGTTCTTAATAAGCAAAGCATTATACATCACGAATGACAAAGGGTATATGAAACCATAGAGGAACATTTTGTTGTACCCTCATATCCGACCCAAAATAAAATTTTGCAAGGATTTGCTTATATAAGCTTTTGAAATTCTTTGCTCATTAAACTTGAGCTCGACCTCCGTCCTCCTCATCAACTTTTCAAGCCTGTGAAATGCTTTCGTTCCCTTCTTTTTGATACTTTACTGCCAAAAAGTAATTGTTATTAAATGCCATAACACTTGGGGAATGCCTGTGTTCTAGTGGGGTTCTCGTCCACTAATAAATTGTCTGATGTCATGTCATGCATGACATGTGATTAGAGCTGTGTACATCTTTTTGCCTTCTTCCACCCATATATGTACTACATAATATCTATTTATCCTTATGAGACGAAGCACGATACAAGCGTCCCTGTTGCATCATGATGGTTGATGAGAAAAAGTGAATTCGCTTTCGTTACATTCATGAAGCGAAATTCATTTAAGTTTAGTTTAATCTGGGAGATGTCGGTAGAAAAAAGGAAAATACTCCCTTATGCATTCAACTCGTGTCAATTAATAATTCATCCCCTTCACTAATTTTCTTTCACCCGTTTATATCTAATTGCAATTATCTTCAGGTGCGTCCTTTCACTTTCCTTTATTTTTAAGCATTTCCTTCCTGTTGGAGAAATACGAAAATTTATAAACGAAGGATAATAAATAATAAGAGATATGCTTACTGATGCTACACAAATTCTGATGGTAATCAGGCAAACTTTCAAGAGCCGATGAAAGTTAAACTGTTTCTCTGAGTCTACTTCAATGCCAAAAGAGAATGACTGTTTGCAGACCCTAAAAAGGTTTACAAGTCATTGGGGAATCCTCAAAAAAATCTTTCCTGGCCTGAGTCTTAGGCTAAGACTCAGAGTCCATGCAACCGAAACCTGATAAGTATGTATTCACACATTCACACTCGCACCTACACTACCGCTGTTACTACATATATTTTGTACCTCAGTTTGAGAGAATACACAGTAGTACACGCCAACAAACGAACGTAACTTGCAAAGGTTTGCAATTATGTATTAGGAAAAGAATGGTGAAAATAGTAGCAAGTATCGTATATGTACTGGTGTATCTTTATTTCCTTCGCTTTCTTTCTTTTTGTAGTTGCTGCTATTCTTTGCACTGCACATACATGTTTCCTTTAATCTATCTATGTGTTCAATGCGAACAGTTTACCTCACACTTCTTCTTCTCTTTTATCGCTTCATCTAATCTTGCTCATCATTTGTTCAATTCATGTACAATTAGTTACATTGTTTCTCTATGATTGCTTCGACTGTTTATCATCATATCTACGTCACAACAAACCTCTGCAGATAAATACTAGGAGATTCCTTCAACTTACATTGACTGTAAACATTGACTTACACAAAGAAAGTAAAAAAGTACACATGTAAGTAAGTAGTCAACATAAAATATGTACGCATTAAAATTTGGCGTGCCGATGATGTCATCATTAAAGTTGCAGCTTCTATCATTGTCTTCCGAGAATAGAGGTAAAAGATGAAAGCAGGCATTCGACGTGAAAAATTCGTTTTCAAAAGCGTCTTTCTTAACGTGACAAGTAATTTGGTACAATTGACATACCAAAGTAATTTAACACTTTGTTTAGCCTACATATTTTAAGAGTCAATCGCGCGCTACCTCTTCCTTAGTGATGTTCCCGAAAAGACGTGAACTCCCTAGACTCCAACGTGACGGGTCTCACAACTAGTCGAAAAATATATACCTTACCTTGATACCTCACGGCATTTGGGAACAAGAATGTCATTGCCCTAATTTGCTATGTGACACTATTAAATCCGATTGTATTGACTTTTGGCTTGACTTTTTGCCACAGTGTGGTTTTACAAGTGAAAGTAATCTACGAGAAAGCATAATGGGATGTGTGGGCTGGTTAAAAATTTAGGCGTGTTCCAAGGCTCCTTTCATTTGGTGTATACTGATGAGTGGTGGTAACGGTAACGGCAAATAGACATTTTCTCTCTCAAGACGCGCCACCTTTCCAGATACCACCCTCTCCCCACTTTCTTTCCAGATTATGCTATTGTGAACGTGTAAGAGTGGAGACAAGCCATTCGCTCACTCATTCATTGGCGCTTTGGAGCTGCTGATGGTTCTTGGATAAGTAATTACATACATACATGGTTTTAAATCGAAGAATAAAATTGTGTAAGTGCTATCCTCCAGCCAGCCATTGTATTTCTTACATGGCTTATGTACTACTGATTACATACATGAAAAGTCTTTAAATTCAAATACCCATTTTTTCACTTTCATTACTCCCCGCTCAGCACTAACGAATATATAGTTAATAGCTAATCCCCGCCAGAAACTCATTTCACTCTTGTAGACTGCGTTATATAAAAAAAACTTCTCATTTAGCTACGGCAAAATTGAAAGAAATGAAGAAGCTATATCTACTCTCACTTTATCCTTCATTCTTTCCTCTCACGGTATATCATACGCATCATCGTCTCTTTACACACAAGTTCACAGCAAATGACGTTTTTCATTTAAGCCCTTCTGAAATTTGCATGTACTTATATTCACTGAACCTTTGACATTTTTCTCATGAGTGTGCCTCCTTACAATCGAGTGCTCCTCTCATTTCAGCTGGCATATGTGTGCCACACTCACTACCCTCCATTAAACTCAAAATACAATTCATGTGCATCTCTACTACAGTAATGCATTATAAGAGAAAGTGGCAATAAAGCGAACATTATCACTATATGTTCGTATATACCAAAGTATAATATATCATCATTCATTATCTGTCCTTATAAACGAAAAATCTTTTAAAATCCTTCAAAGAAAAATCAAAGGTAAGGAAAGTAACTGTGCAGTCACACAGCGGAGCATTGAAACCGTTACACTTTGTCATTAGCTTTATATGTGCAACTGTGTTCAATGATGCCGAATGTTGACTAGAGTCTAGAGAAAATCTACTACGAATTGATAATACTATTCCAATAGGCAAAGAATCCTCCGTAAAACCCAGCATACAAAAGGCTATAGATATTGGCGGAAAATTAATCCCACTACGACCAAATATCCCCTTCGGGCTATTTGTGCACCCATTTCATATAAATTCTTAAGAAATTAACGATTTTTGCTATATTAGGACCGAAACCAAAAGTTTCAAAGTGCCCCGAGCGAGAACAAAAAATATTTCGAGACGCTGAATCCCAAAAAACCGGAAGTTTCTGGGACCATGGACTAAAGATACTGATGTGATATCCTTGAAGTCTTACTGTCGTGTTAGCCCAATTTTAGGAAATAAATCAAAAGGAAAATGTTAAAGAAAGCCTTATCAGCAAGAGACTTTTATTCCTTTTGCCGGTTCAACTGGTGCTGGTTGTATGCGTAGGTTACATGGGAGCATTACTGTTGAAATCGTTGCATTTTGCTAGATACATACGTTGAGAGAGAGACGGTTGAGATAAAGATAAGGGAGACACCGACATTGAAGCATTTTGGAAAAGAAAGGAAAAAGTCGAGTTGTTACTGATAAATGGCTTTGCCTCTGCCTGCGTTGGCTGTTATGAGGGCGGGGTGCTTAGTTTGCAAAACCAAAGGAAGGAAGAAGTTTGAATTAAACCAAGAATTCCCCGCTTATTTATTATTATGAATGATACATATATAATAATAATAGAGTGAGGTAGCATCAGGAGGAGACGTGAGTGTAGAAGGACTGCATGGAAAACGAAATTACACAGTGGTTTCAGAATATGTAAAATTAGAAAGAAAGAAAGTACGAATATACATAATGTGTACTCAACAACTATATACTAAACAGCAATACTGAAGCAAAACTTCATTTTAACTTCAAGACTTGAACAAACCCACTACTACGCATTCAAGTTGATTTTGCACAGATTTGACACACTTTCTTGTGGAGATGGTGCCTCCTCATTATTAGCCAAATCAACAGCCATCATTATTTTCCATTTTCCTACCGTCTTCGTATGTCTATTTCAAATAGGTTAAAGTGAAGATTCACAAAAGTTATATTACACGCGCAACCAGGAGAGGAGACGAAGAGCTGTTGAGCCACATAGTTTCATGGAAAAGTTGTAGAACTAAAATGCAAAGCAGCAGAGTAGTTTGCACAATTCTAAAGTAGGTTCCTTTCAGTCAATAGCACATTGAACAAGTATGATGAATAGGCGAACTGTGCCAATTTAAGTAATAAAAATACTGCCAAATTTGTGTAGGTGGGTTGGTGGTCAGGAAGTGGACGGATTCTCCAGTTCGCAAACATCGATATTTATCGACTTTATAGTTAGCTGGCAGACCACACACACATCATCTGTTCTTGCGAAAACTTTCCAAACACTGAAATAATAAAAGCATCGCTTAATAGCAATAGTAATGATCTGAAGTGATTCATTGTTATCTTCATTATTTTGCCTTGATTCATGTAGCATTATATGAAGTCGGGAACAATATATATGAAAGAGGTGTTCCAACTGATGAAAATGTAAACGGATATATATATTTCCTTTTTCACGTATGCATAATATTTGCCAACCACCACGAAGGAGAGGAAATATCCATTAACTTTTACAACCCATTTATAGACATTCTTTCACATTACATTTCTCATTAACTTGGCCGTTAATCCTTGGAATGGTAAATGAGACAAGCAAATAGTGTCTCAAGCAAGGCAACAGATATATTTGCTACGCGCTGAGTGCTGACCCTGTTTGTCCACCACTTCTTTATTCTCCAAGATAAATAGGTTTCCAAACCAGCAGAACAACAGCTTCAAGTATGTGTTATGGCAGTATATATATGACCATGTGCCTTTATGTATAAAATGGAGCTCGCTGGCATAATATGTACTTCTCTATTCTCCACAATATGTGGCATAATTATTTATCAAAATTATAGCATCATAATCTTAAAATCTCTGCTAAATTCAGTTTCCACATTTCTATTCCAATTGGATCTGCTTTGTTCGCATTAGTTTATATGTCATGCACAGCTTCAATCATGAAAGTTATTAAAATAACCATAAGCACTGTGTTTCCAGGAATTTCTTGTTTTGTATGTAATCGAATTTGTCTATAGAAAAGAAACGATTTAAATTGACATACGGTATGTCTGCAAGTAGGCATATATATCACTGAGAATTAAAGCTGTACATACTTTCAGCTTGTGCTTACATTAACCTTTAGAATATCTCTGGTCGAGGTACTGTGCATTTCTCGTACCCGTGTGGCCAGTCTTTGTGCAGATCAAAGTACTGTTGCAGGTATTCTGTGAATGTGCTTGAGTCAAAATATATAAAAAATGTTCCGATCTACAATAAAATGTACTATGTAGTTCCAAAGGTCAAAGTAAGACTCAATTTGATAAATAAATTTCAAGTTCATAAAACAGCCTGTTCATTTATTTCCCCTTGCATGTAAGTCCCGTCATCATCAACTACTTATGCATTTGTCGGTGGGAGAAAGCATCCGAGAGTACATGGCATTATTGCACATGCCAAGATTTTTGCTAATCTTACCACCACCCATGAACGACATGGAAAACGGAATATTAATATGTATATATCATATAGTTGATCAAATGGCATTGCCAAATTGCTAGTTAGACTTCCGAAATGTTGAAAATAGAAGAGCATGAGCCAACTGGACCGCCACGTTATTATCTAGTCAGGTGTGCGTGCATCAATTTCGTTGTCGTGTATGTGCTGTTCGACTCCCCGATTTTCCCTTTCAGCATTCATCTTGAAAGAAAATCGTTTGGTGAAGAGAATACTCCAAATATCACTCCTATTTTGCGCTTCTTCGTCAGCTAGGCAAACAAATTGTAGGAACTCATATTCGCTCAACTGAGGAATGACAAGAGGTATTATTGCAGCATTAAATAAAAAGAGTTTCATATCACTGATGGCAGCACACAAAGTGAAGAACGCATCGTAAGCGCTTGCATTATAGTTACACGAAGGTATAACGTTAGAGCCAATATTACAGAAGAAATAAGGTAAAAACTCTTTTATAAAAATTCAAAAAGGACAGTGATGCATATTATACAGTTAGTAGTGGAGAAAATGGCTGCCAAACAGAATTTTCGTCGTTTTCATACATGCCAACAAGACGCACATCCATCTAATTTTCGGGCAGATAGAAGTGAAGGTTTTTTTAGACAAAGCTAAGCTTAAGCTTTCTCTTTTTCTCTCTTCTACATCAGTTACGTATAGTCGTACATTCCTCATACTACTCACTACCACATATTTTGACTATATCACTACCCAACCGAAACGGTAAACGATGTAATGTGCTAGAGATGATATGTGTGTATGTATGTGTTGGTCTGTGTGTGCAATATCAAACTAGACCAAACCATCAGCGACACGGCTTTTAATTTTAGTCTCGTTTCAAATTCCTGGTCCTTGGATACTATTCTACTGTACCACTGGCACTATGCCTTCTGTTTGTTCCTATTAGAAAAGGGAGGGGGAGGGGAAAGATGCTCTCCAGAATCTAGAAGCTTTTTTAATATTTAACGAAGTCAAAGTGAAAGTAAGTGTGGTATGGGAGCTGTGTGCTGCATCACAACAACAAAGACTCTATCGTGAGACTTCATTTTTTCGCTGAATGTATGTACGTACCAGTTTTCATGGTGTTTGTATCCTTTCTCTGAGTGAGTAAGTTACATTTCCTTTTTAATACCAAGCTACATGTACGCTCATTTTTACTACACACATGCTACATTACATGTCATCATACATGTATCAGAATCTATTGAGCACCGGAGACCTATATAAATGAGTTAGCGGCATAAAGAAAACCTGTTAGCTTTTCACGGTTGACGTTGTCGAGTGCAAGGGAAAAGAAAACGTATAGGTAGTCACTTTCACTGTCTTCATTTTAGTACATTTTCAAGCCAAGGATGTAATTTTGTGTACATTATGTAGGATATTGATGTTTGTGCACAACGACGAAAGGCATCTCAACCATCCACCAAGAAGATGTAGACGAATCATTGTTATTCTTTTCATTATTTTACTGGCACACGCTTGTTCGCTAAGGCGAAAATTAGCTACGAAATGAAGTTAAGCGCAGTTCACTTATCACTTTGTCAATACTTTATTTTTATTAGATAGTTTTAAAGCAACATGGAGTGTCTATGCTTGATCGTGTAGTTTTATTCTATTCGCTCCTCTTCTCTTCTATTACTGCTGGAAAAAATGCAGAGAATTTTTGTGCGTTCTTACTTTTGCCAAATACTTTACCCAAAAGACTCTGCATTTTGCTCTTTTCATTTTGCCAAACCCGATGATGCAAATGAATGAGTTTCACTAAATGAACATGCCAAACTAGACTGATCGTAAATAGTGGAGAAAATGGGTGCACCATGATTATTCTTGGAAAGCATGTAATTGGCTACGAATTACACATTGCTATACAAATGACAGAAATCATGCATTTTTCCACTGTAACTGTAAATAAGGAATCCAGTAATAAATTGACACATTCCAAAGATTCAGTTATTATTTCCAAGATAAATATACTATGAGAATACTGAAATGACTTTCTTGGATTTTTTTGGTATGCCATGTTCTTCAAAGCTTGTGGGAAATTAATTAAGGAAGTAACAATGAGCTGCTGTGAGCACCAGAGTTATTTTAGTATTACTTTTATAAACTACATATTTGATGCCTTTATATACACAAAGCAAGTAACACACTTGTTATGCGAGTGAGATCTTTGTCAAACTTTTAGTGAATGTCCCTGTATGTACAATTAGCTATTACTATCAGTAAATGCTGTCCTTAGTGCACTACATAACAGTATTAATAACAACAGCTTTTTAAGCGTTGTTGGCTTTTATAAAATGTTTTATCAAAACAGGCCTCATAACCATTTTTTTAAAATCCACGTCCACATTCCAATCCTTTAACCCTAGCCATTAGGAAGAATGAGAGCTTGTTTCTCATAAAATGATGGAGTAGAGTAGATAGAAAAATAATAAAAAGTTTTAAAAAGATGAATTCGAATTCCTGGAGGGAGATGAAAGATATGCCTTCTACATTTCCCATCCTATTTGGTATTCTTGGTATATCACCAGTACTCCATCATCACGGACGTCATACCTGATATGTACATACTTACATAGGTATACATACACCAGTGGAGCAGAAATGTAAGTATAAAGTATCTATCCAAGATTGAAGATAGGAATATCAAGTATAAACCCGAAAGTATTACTAGTTACATTTGAGTTTGTCTCAAACCTTTCCCATTAATATATTCCCAAAAGGATTAACTAACATTTCTCTACAAACCGTCCTCTGCAAAATATTGCCCAAGTTTGCTTAAAATTGAAAACATGTACTTAAAGTAAGCAAACTTTTTTTCTTATACTTTCTTTGTTTTTAGTTGTTTGCCAGGCAGCAGGCAAGACCCAATTTTATGTAGATAATTACCTATGCATCTATCTGATAGCTCCCCGAGTGAAACTTCTCATATAATATCATGTGAAATAAGACGCTCTTATCCGTTCTCTATCATTCACTCGCTACCACTTGAGGAACAAGTTGAAGCGTGCGGTCAACAGTGACTTTTTTTCTTGCATGGAAGCTACTCTTTATAGAAGCTCGTACTTTTATATGCTTATATGACTTATGACTTTTTTCATGCTTGCACGTATTAGCATCTAAAGTTAAGGAAAAGTTTCATTACAGCGTTTTCGTGATCGTGTCTCAATTAATAAGAGCATGCGTGAATGGTGGGACAAAATGGAAGACGTACAATATTGTCCTACATTCTGCTGACAATCTGCTTAAGATTGGAGTAAGGGAAATGAAATGAGAACATCTTGTTTTAAGATTCTTATTAAACAGCATCCCGTAACACTTTTCGCCACATATTTTACAAATGATATTTCCTTTATCTTTCCTTATATGGTATATATTTTTACTAATTGCGAGTAGGTACAATGTGTTTTTGTTCTTCTAGGTTTAACCTTCCTAATACAAACCAACGACAAGATTTTATTCTTGTCACATGGTGTATATTACGTTCAGTATAAAAGTTCATTGCTTATCTTCTGATATATATTATGACACACACACAAGTAAATACACATATACGTACAATATTAAATTCAGTAATGATCTCATTCAACGCTAAACTTTCAGTTAAAACTCAAGCAAAATGTTTTGCAAAATGTGTATGGTGGTTGTTTATTATTAAATTATTACCCACACTGTACCTACTACACATTCTATTCAACTTCGGTTTAAGTGCTGAACAGGATTATGCATGAGCAACAGTTGACTGCATGTTTTTTCGCCGTCAGAAGTGATACAATATTTATTTACACGTACGAATATAAACGATGCATGCATAAAGGATATGTAACATGTAACGTACCTCATGCTTGATGATGACGGACCGTTATCCCCAAAACTTGTGTGCACGCGTGTAAAAATTACTATGCTCAACTCTGTTGAAAATCCTGAAATGAAAGTGGAAAGAAAGCAGCAGAGTCCCCGAAACGGATGTTTCTAATTTTTCAAGCAAATTAAGTGGCATGTAGCCCACATAATTCGCAGTTTCGTCAGCCTGATCATAAAAAGAGAAATGAAGAGAAAGTGACTGTGATAATGATAAAGATGAAAAATATATTTTCTCTTTCTTGTGTATTTCACTACTGCAGATATTACTACTACACACTGTCTTTTACTGCTTTTTTCTTTACTTTTGACTCTCTCTAGCTGGTGGTGGTAAGTCGATTAAACAATGTACGCATCCAGACAGAAATAATCAGATCTGCTGCTGGAAAAAGAGTCGGCACTCGGCACGCTGCAGGCGAGACAGTGGAAGAGAGCACACACACACACGTTGAGTGAAAGAAGAGAAAGCATAGACTAACAACAGAACATGATGAAACTCCAGTTAATATTGTACCTACTGCTCTTGTTAGAAAGTAAGTACACGTTGCGGAAAAGCAATAATATTAGCAACTTTTGTATAATATATATGTATTATACATTATTCCTTCCTTCTCGCATGATTCTGCTGCTGCTGTTGAGTTGCTTAGAAAGTTACAGTGCATAGCGCGGCTCCTTCTTGGGGTCGTTGCGGTATTGCACTTGAACGCACACTCTTCTTCTTCTTTTACTTTACGAGTGTAGCAAGTTGTAATTTATGTAATTACTACTGGCCATGAAGCATGGGCTACCACTGATTGTGAGTCGTTTAATAATATGTGGTTGAAGTATAAAAAAAAGTTTGGACCAAACCGGACCCTCTGCTGCTGCACCACGTTCATTCCAGTACATTTTTAATGGGGTGAAAGCATTGCCTTTTTGGTGGACATATGCAGCGCTATTAAATTATATTTTGATGAATAAAACCCAGTTTCTGTTTCAGAAAGCTTAAAAAACAGTACTTGACTACTGTAGCGCGGCGAAAAGATCGAAAAAACACGAACGGTGTATTTAATATCTAGCATAAATCTAGTAGTCCGTGTATACATAGTAGTTGGCGGCTTTCTTAACTGCAACTGTCCCAATGAAACGGCAGTTTGTGCAGATTCGCATACGTATATGTATATCGCCACATGTACCATTTATATAGCAATGCAATGCAAAGTGGAATTCAGGAGAAAGTACGACTTGTTGTCGTCTGGTAATCTGGGTCTGCTTTGGTGTAACCTTACCCAGTTACTTTAAAACACTATACAATACTACTGAACTGTTGTTGCTACACCATCTGCGTATAGAGTATCCGATTCTGAGAATCCAAGCAAATAAATATGCTTCGCTATTTTTTTTCGTTACTTATCTCTATTTCCTCTTGCGATAATAAACGAGAATATAGCTAGCTATTTCATAATGGACTTCTATTTAAAGACGATGACAAAAACAGAAGAGAAGGAAATGGACGATCGAAGTAAACACATGGAAAGTTATGCATTAATGTATTTATTACTCCTGCCCCAAATCTTGTTTCTTGTTGCGTGCTAGTCTGAATTTCCATTCTATTATTCTATTCCATATACATGCATACATATCATGTATGTATGTAGCTAATGTAACATTGACTGACGTAACATGTATAAAAAAGGCACAATCAAATACTCAAATCTCCATTTTAATGTAATGGTACAAAAGTTGGAATCGCTTTCCGAGTGGGACGAAAACTAGTTTTTATATATAAGTGAAGGCAGATTTTTAAAAAAAGAACCTTTGCAAACTACTGAAACATGATTGTGCCCAATCTTACACATTCGTAAAAACTTAAAACCAGTTTGGAATGAAACGAGCAGGAGGACTGTAAATGTAGAATATTATTGTGTTTTGAAGAACAAAGTGTTATTAGAAACCAAATAGTGGTTGCCTCTTTTACCACATCGCTTTGTGAGAAATGTAAATATACGCCTTGCGATCGATATCGAAATGAGAAGAAAGAGCACAACTATAGCAGAAGTGCAGCGCTAATGGTTTAACAATAAATGATAATGAATATTGTTCCAATCAGGCATTTTTCGTCAGTGCCACAGTTTCAGAGCTTTCTCCTATTGTGTATTTACATTCACAATACAAATTTGACAACTAACGAGCAAACAAATCAGTATATTTTGCTGTTGGCTTGCAAGTTGCAACACAGTATAATTTTTTTAAATGGTGCATATACCGTATTCTAATTATGTCCTTATACAACAGCTTACTGTAGCAAATTCCTTTAAATTAAAATCGTTGTTTCTTTCATCTTTCCACCTATTTTCTCCAGAATCCAGAGCATGTTACTGAGAATCACAAGCTATGGTTCTTATTTTTCTTCTTTTGTAGTGGAGATATAAAGAACGCCTACATGGCAGAACGAGAATAATTTCCTTTCCCATTCCACCACCACAAAGGAAATGTGAAAGTGAAATGCGAATGTGTGATTGTATGCATGCATGTATGTATTTGTACGTACAGCACAGTGAGCAGAGGCAGAGATGAGACAAAAACACAGCATCAAAACATTTGCTATTTTGCGCCGTGGGTGACTATCAGAAACAATATGTTAAGTTTTTGGGTACTTTTTATGCATTTATTTGTCTCACGAAATGTAGAAACACACACGTGATAGGAATTTTTTGTTTTGTGCCAAAAGTACTAGAGAAAATGATAAACATGTGAACGAAACAGACTTGCTATCAGCACACAAGCAAGAAGGAAAAGAAAACACGTATTTTGACAAGGTTGATGTGATGTAATACAAATGAACGTATGGTTAAGGTTGCTCCAAATGATGTCCTCTCCTCACAGTACTTTCACTCGTAATGTGGGAACAGCACGGCATGTTGTCCTTTCACCCGCAGCTAATGTACAAATACTCCACTCTCAAATCAGAGCCATTATTACTAGCTAACCGAATTGTGTCCTCTGTGTCGTCGTCGTCTACTTTTGTGTTCAAATAAGTTCTTATACATAAAATACTTATTGGTCCGCCGACTCCCGCGATTCAATGCATAACAATTCAGTGTAATTGTAACATTTAGAATTTTAAATGGTAGTAATGTGCTTAATTTCAGTTTCCCTCTGATTTTATTTTCCATCAGTAAAAAACTTTATCCCATCAAATATAGTTTACTGTACTAACCCGTTCTTAATGTGATCTTTCGGATTGCTGCGATTTATATGAAGTCGAGCACAACTTTTTTTATCTAGCTTGGTTTATTGGTCAAATTTCTGGAACCAGTAAATAAAGCACGGACATAAGATCCCACTCACTCACTCTTGGCCAGATTTATCTGAAAAGTTAGTGAATGAATAGCTGCAAAATGCAACCCATCTATTTAACTTGCATACATACATATTATTCTAAGAATATAAACCTTGCATGTCCTTTCACTCTACATATAACACTGCCCATTTTTACAGGTATATCACGTCGTGAGAGTCATTACATTATCATGTTGTATATGCGATAACCATTATAAGGCAAAGTTTTTTGAAAGGATTGACTTGAACTACATACCTAGTCGAGAAAAAAAACTTCACTTACAACTCAACCGAGATCGGTTTCACTTGCTCCTTCTTGTCTTTCCTTCCGGAGCGGAAAAATATCCATCAAACAGAAAGCCGAGAAACTCCAATTCTTATTGTAGGAAAACGTTCAAATATAAATACCTACTTGCAGAAGCAGGGCATATAACTTGGCTTTGTGTGGTGGTTATATTCGGTGTGGTTTCTATATACGTTCGTTTAGGATTTTTTTTCCATTGTTTGGGGAGGATTTGTGTCGACAAACTCCATTTTATAATATAAAAATCATTTCTTCAAGGGATGAACCATTTCACCAGCAAGGAAAATGAAAACCCATCTTCGCTTTTGCATATGACGGCATCCAATCCAATATCAAGTTAGTGGATTTCCTTGTCGATTCATAAGAACACGACCAAAATATTTAATATATTATGTAGTTTTGAGAAGGAAGCCACCTATACCCCACCCTTATTACCTTGGTTCATGGTATTGTCATTTTCAGGGTTTATCATCACGGTTTCCTAATATTTACTCCTTTATGGTATATTGAGAAAAATAACTGTATTAGGATCAGACAGACAGAGGAGCATGCACTTTTTCTGCTCTCCTTTCAAATTTTACATACATGTCTGGTGGAGAAAGCACGTAGTAAGCTGTATATATATATTCCGAGCTATACTTTATGGACGAGAAAATCCTGAAAACAGGAAAAACCTAATGGTGAAGGTGGATTTTGTATTTTATGTATAATATGCCTAGCATATACATGTATGTATATCTGCTACATTTTCATGGCAGAACTCTCTGGTGGTATTGTTTAAAATTTTGTGCAAATGGTGGCTTCAGGGGAAAAATTGAGTAGGATTTTCTTTTGCTACATAGAAGCAGGAGCAAATAAGTAGGATCAAACACTGTAAAGGCTGCTTTTGCTATCATGCGAAAGCGTCTCCTTTTTTTGCCCTGAATTTGGGTATGGCTTTTTGCAGATACTGTGTACATGATGTGGTGATATCAACCAACCTACAACTTTTACTACAAGAAAAGGAGCAGTAAAAAAAGCAGGATTCTGTTACATTTGGAAATTGTCGTATAGGTAGAGAGGTAGGCATATATGCAATGTATTTTCACCCTTTTGCGTTCAAGTTTGAAAACTTGGTCGCAAAGTATTTTAAACAACTTCAGATAACGGGAACATGATGAATGAACATCCTCATGGACACATTTAGCAAATGATTCAAGGAGAGAGAAATTGATTTTCAAAAAAGTTACGGATATCACCAATGAATTTTTGTGGTTGCGCTGGCATTAGTTTCTCTATGCCGATCTTCAAGTAATCTTTTGAGCTATTATCGTGATAATCCAATCCAGCAATTTGACTGCAGTCTTTCTTTATTAGTGTGTCACTGTGTCACCATGTTTATGGAGCACCCCCAAGCAACTGAAAATGTGTATATTTCCACCGTAACATATTTTTGCTAATAAGCAAAAGTTGGTGGGTCTATTTATCTCCTTTTTAGTCTGCGGTAGCGACTTGGCCTGAAAGATCATTTGGCAAAAGTAAAGTCCACAAATTATTGCACATAAGGCACAGTGCTCTGTGTTCTGTTGAGTTGAAGACCTTTGATGGTTAGCTCGGATTTTCATCTTTATTCTTTCACTCCAGCTAGTGCAAGCCACCGGAACTACTACACGCCATGAACTTTGCGAAAGAGAAAGTAAGAGCAAGATTAGAAACTTTTGTCATGAGTTTTACAGCGAAAGTAAAGGAGCGTATTAGTAGGTCGTAGCGAGATGCTAGAGCTACATTGCATACAAACCTTTAACCTTTACAACTTTTATATATAGATCGACATAGAACGTTGCGTTTATGAATGGGCCATTCCAGATTTTAGTGACTTATTCCAAGTACTAAATCAGAAGAAAAGAATCGCACGTACGGGTCGTCGAAATGGAAAAGAAAAGCATGATGATTCTTCTGACATGGAGCTTGTTTCTGAGACATTCATGCGTGGTCAATTAGTTCAGCGGACATCCATATGGTACCATTAAAAGACGGCATCGCCTTCATCCTCATATAATAATATAACATGTAGTCCTTGTTTGTGCAAATCTTGATCATGAGCCCTTTCAAGCACAAGCGAGTCATGGACATATATCAAAATGCTTTTTAGGCCGCCGTTCTCCCGTTTACACACTTTTTCACAGCTTATTTGCTTGTTTGTTTTGTCTTGTATGTAATAAAACATTTTTTTCTTCACAGGCAAGTGGAGCTTCGAAGAAATGGTGCCTATATCTGCGTCGGTCTTTCTTGCCTGGAGTGCTTTCCCGAAAACATAAATGAAATTTGGACTCGTTTTGACATTGATATTGTCGATTTCAATGGTGAAGTTTGTCACTCGCAAGGCTCTGGAGTCCACTTTTGTGCGTCTTCAATAAAATCTACATTAATAGTAAATCATGTCTTGTCGTGCAGTATGTTATGCTATGTAATTCAATATAATATGCCATTTCAACTGGATATAATAGGTTCCGACAATGTTACGAAATTCACTCCACTCACAAAAGTAGGAGGAGATAAAGTAGATGCGCTAAAAAATCTACGGTGCAGCTTTTGGGAAACGGATGTAATATCCATGAATGATTTACAAAAAAATTGGGATAAACTGGTCCTGATGAATGTTTTCACCATACGACTGCGACTCTACATTTATCGTGACAAGCCATTCGATGAAGCCAGCCATATTGCCGAATATCACGAGCCAGTAAAACTTTGCTACACCGACAACAGTCCATCTGCATGCTCCAATCCATTTTTGAGCGCTGTTAGAGGATTATGGCCGTTACGGAAAGATGCAGACGTTACATTTGTAGTGGAAGGGTCGGAAATCAGTGCTCATCAATTTATTGTGTCTGGTACACAAAAATGTCTATTACAATGTATTTAACTTAAATACTAGCAATAATATTACTTCAAAATATTCATGTTTAATTATATTCATTTTTATCTACTCGTAGTTCAAAGTCCAGTCCTGAAGAGGATGACATTGAATTCCAAAAATAAAATGTCCATTGAAATTAACCAAATTTCGTCAGAAGTTTTTGAGCAAGTTCTGAAATACCTATACACCCAAGATGCTACAGATCTGAAGTCGAGCACTGATGTCATATACATTGCAAGTGTTCTAGATGCATGTAATCGCTTTGAAATAGACAGTTTGGCAAGAGTTTGTCTCGTTCGATTGCTGACCAATATGACAGTGGAGAACTTTACTGAAACTGCATTTGCAGTTTACTCCAAAGTTAGTCGAGAGCAATCATTTTTCAAAACTGAAGTGAAAAAGTTCTTCATGGAGTAAGACTTTAAATAATAAGAATTACATATTACACAACATTCATAGGTTTGTAAAAAAATTGGTTGAATACAAATATACATTTTAGATGATTATAAAATTTTCGTTTTGGTAGGAATCAAAAGGAAATACGTAAATCTGAAGCATTTCAGGCAACGACAAAAACCGAAGTCAAATGGTTTCTGCAACTCTGCTTTGAACCGGTCAAATTGTTAAGAAACGCTCCAGCTTCCGCTAATTAAATATGCTTTTATTTGTTTACATTTCATTAAATGTTAGGAGACGGAGATGAGATAATGTTGCATTACTATAAAAGTTATTGTTTTGAGATTTGGAATAAATACTAATATGAACGTTTCAAATAAAATATGTATTTACATGAAGTCTGTGTTATGGATATCAGTAATTTAGTTTAGCGTCTCGTCTAGTGTTTTTCCATAAAGATTTCATGATTCCCGAACTCATGGAATATCACAACGGTGAACGGAAGGAACTGAACTGCATCACACGACAATTCACATAAATCCATTTTCATTAGCATACCATCATGATCAGTTCATATCTAGGTAATCAAAAATCAAGTCATGTTAACAGCATTGCGTATTTATCATTTATGTAAATACTACAAGCTGTTCTAGTAGTAAACCGAAACCGTGCTAACGTTTAGAAAAGTTTCAAAGCGAACTATTAACTTATATACATAATTTCGAGACTTTCAAACCGTTTTAACGGCAATGTTGTATTCCGAATTGTAATGGTTATATCAGTTTCAGCATTATCACTCATTATCAAGCGAGTACATGCATTCTGACTTCTGACCCCGCATCCAGCATATCAAGCTTGACATAAGGTTTGAAACTTTAAAACCGCTCCCAAAAAAATACTCAAGCACAGGACCTTCTTGCGTAATTGTTCATGTTGTTCTATTTTCATTTTCAAACGTATAACGCAATAAATTAATCTGGAATATTCATTTTTTCTTTATAAATGGGAGTGTATAAAAAAAACACAAGTCCAAATCGCCGCAATCCAAAAAGCCACAAATCCAAGAAGCCACAAATCCAAGAAGCCACAACTCGAAAAGCTTAATTTGTGTTAGGATATTTAATTTAGGTTAAAAAATGAAAGAAAAGTGTACAGTTAGTAGTAATTTTGATTGTGGCTTATTAGATTTGTGACTTTTTGATAGCAATCTTATAAAATGGTCATCTCGCACTATTAGTATTACGAATGTTCATTTTCAAGAAATCTACAGTGTCAAAAACGAAAAACATTTTAAAGTGAAGAAAAAATACTTAAACCATTTAGTTCTGGAACCCAATAACCCAACCATTATGGGATTAGTAGATAAAGATTAGTTTCAGTGTGACACACATTTAGTAATGATAAGTAACATAACATGTAAAATGCATACGTGTTTGTAGTATTTACATGTCCATTTCACATTTAGGATCACAATTCGGCTAGTATGACAAGAGTTGAAGCAAAGCTGAACGGTAGAACTTCGCCTTTGTTCAAAGTTCAAGTCAGCACAGCCAGCCACACAAGAAGCAAGACGTCTCGAGTCTCGAAGTCTCTCAAATGACGTGCATGTAAGACGAGTAGTCATTGAAGAGAGCAAAGCAGAACCGGTAAGCGAATCCATCAATGTGTTGTTCACTTCCTAAAAAATACTTGCTCGTCGTGTTTTTCTTTTGTGAGCGCCCGAGCGAGCGAACACACTTTTCGAGAGAGCGAATAGCGAATTTAGCTTATTGAGAAGTTACAAAAACAAAGCGGTAAATGACTTATCTGTGTTCGTGTTGTAAGAAGGAAGGATGTTGCTTTTTTTATCACGGGACGGAACACTTGTTGTGAACCGTTCACACTGTGAAGACTGTGAAGTGAACACATTAATTAACTAATGGATTTCCTGTAGTAAAGTAAACTCAGCATTAAACACTGATATGGAACAACATGTGGGTAGGCTGTAAAATTAAATGATAGGAAAATAGTGAATCTGCTGACGAATCAGTGTGCATATTTTAAGTGCCCGTGCTTTTTGGAATCTGTGTCAAGTCAGGACAAGTTGTCAGTAGAGGCCTTATTCAACTCCTATCACTCAGGGTAAGTTTCATGATCAAGTTTAATTTTGATTATTCATTAATTTACGTCCAGATCCAACTAATTATAGTGTGATGGTTGAAGACAAGTTAACAGATTTTTTAAATTGTTATTTTTAGAGAACATGGACCAGAAGAAGGTAAAGCTACAGACAAGTGAAGGGCCTAAGAAAAACGATCACACTGGAATAGCGAAGGCAATCGATGAAGAGTTTTCGTCATCGGAGGAAGAGTAAGTTGTATTTTACGGTGGAATTTGTGTTGTGCTGCCGTGAATCAACAGTCAAATGCATGTTTTCATTATTTTGGTAATTTATGTTTTTTATTCCATTCTTTCATCTTTAGATCTGATGATGACAGTGACTCGTCCTCGTCCTCTAGCTCACGGGATGGCGGAATAAGCCCTGATACACCGGATGGACAGTGGGAAATTGAGGAGATATTAAATTATGTCAAGGATGATTACGGGGAGATGTATTACGTAAAATGGAAGAATTGGTCCTCAGACTTTAACACCTGGGAGCCTCCATCAAGTAAGGCGCCATACTTTAATGACGTCCATTGTGGGGTGGAGGAGTGGGCCAGGGCGATGCCCGATGTAATTTGCCCTACCCTTATGCTAAATGAGGGTGATGGAGTGGGTGGAGTGGAACGTTATTGTTGTCATTCTAAAATGAAGTTTTGGCGTATATGTTTTTTATATAGACTTGCTCAATTGTGAAGAAGAGCTTTTAAGATTTTATCGTAAACGTAAGGAACTCTTGAACAAGGCTCTGGAGGAGAGTGAATATGTGGAGCTCCCCAATGGGAAACGTCGAAGGAAAGGCCCACGTCTCCCCGACGTTCCTCCGGATCCAAGATCTTTCGATGTCAGGGTTCAGGATTTCTTTGCCCAGACTGGATGTATACTAGAAGACGAGGAGATTTTTGTCAGAATAATAATATTGATTATGTTCAATTATATGCATACACTCAATTTTACTGATATTGCAAATACTAACCCAATGTCAATTGCTTCTTTTAAAATACTTTTATAGAAAGTGTTTACGCAGTGGACTGCGAAAAAAGTTAGTGCAAACTCCCGGTGGTCGAAAAGCAAAGTAAACAAATTTCTTCAAGACGGGGTAGATGGCAAGCTATCCAAAAGTGATATTAAGGCCTTAAAGGAGGAGCTTATTCTCATAGAAGTAGAGAAGAAGAGTAAGGATCTTGAAACTGAAATAAAGGTAATTTAAGCCATGAGAATTTTTAATTTAAGCCATATTATGATTGTGAAATTTGCTTATTGAAGATTTTTTATAATGCTCCAGAATTGGGAAAATAAGATCAATGCCATTACTGGAGGAAGGCCACTGATTACTATCGAGAATAAAGTGGATTTGAGTGGACCTCCGATAGGGTTTGAATTTGTTAATGACTACATTCCGGGAGAAGGCGTCGAGATTCCTAAGGATCCTCCAGTTGGATGTGGATGCGAAAAGACATCAAATTGCTACGATGAAAGATCTAAATGCTGTGCCATGCAGTTTGGGTATAAGTTTGCTTATACCAAGTATCGCAAGTATGTTCTTTCATTTTATAACACTTATCTTATTTATATATTTACAAACAACTTATTTCCAATAGGCTAATTTATATGTATTGTTTAATAGGGTCAATCTACTCCAGGGAAGTCCTATTTATGAATGTAATTCCAAGTGTAAATGTGGCCCAGATTGCGCAAATCGGGTAGTGCAAGACGGGAAAAGTGACCATAAACTTAGCATCTTTAGAACCAGCAACTGTTGCGGTTGGGGTGTCAAAACGCTTAAGGTATGGGTAGATTATTTTAAGTTTTCATGTTTTCTGAATGGGTACACAAAGTCGGTTCCTTTAAATTGAAATTTTGTTTTCCAATCTTAGAGTATCAAAAAGGGTAGCTTCATCACACTGTACGTGGGCGAAGTTATCAAATCAGAAGAAGCAGAACGGAGAGGAAAACTGTATGATGAAACAGGTTGCACATATCTGTTTGACTTGGATTTCAATGACCCCGACAACTATCCATACTCTGTCGACGCGTCCAAGTACGGAAATGTAGCACACTTCATCAATCATTCGTGCTCACCGAACTTGGGCGTTTATGCTGTTTGGATTGATTGCCTGGACCCAAATCTCCCCAAGTTGGCCATGTTTGCACTGAGGGATATAGCGAAAGTATTCTTAAATTAATTTATTATTAATTTGACGCTTGCGAAAGATTAAATAAGGTTATAAATATTATAATGTATTATAACGATTTTACTGGACTGTTTTCAGAACGAGGAGCTGACGTTCGACTATAATGTTCAGCTGAATTCAGACTCACGGTCCAAAGCTCGCCAAGAAGAAGAAGAGGACAACCGACCACTTAATAAACGTACTCTTTGTCTCTGTGGTACAAAAAATTGCCGAAAATACATTTTCTGACTGTCTTTAATACAAAAGATCGCATTTACATTAATAACAAAATTAATCCAACTTCCAAGATCTATTTCTGGTATTTTCACGATTCCTGATGTTACAATTGATACAAAGCTAAGCCAGTTAATCTCAAATCGACTATAGCAGATAATAAGTTTAGCCATATATACTGTTATTCTCCTATCATCTATCTATATTACTTACTTTTTATTCATATTTTGTGTTCAGAAATTAAGCTGCCTGTTCGAAATGCTGTGTAATTTAATGTAGTTTTAATATAAATATGAATCTTGTTTGTTCTGCCATTTTGTTTAGTGATATTCGCGGGTAATTTTTATTTGATTGCATATCATATGTTAACATTTGCTTTGTTTTTACAAGAGTTAAGTTTTATTCTGTAATATATTTTTATTTATATTATCGAAGTAAAAAAATAGCTATTAAATTCGACTGACTTCCGGCACTTTTATTTATCATTAAGTTGCAGTTTCGAAATATAAATATTCATACCAACATTTAATATTAACGTGCATAGTATGACAGGATTGACTTTTGAGATTCATGTGATATATAAGAATTCCAATAGCGCATAAGTTTTTTATGAATTTCAATGAGTTCATGGACATGATACTATATTATGGAAAGTTAAATATCTCGTTTTAGTTTTAAGTAAGGCTCATTTTTCTTTATTTCTATTAGTTCGTCAATAAAATACAATTATAAACATGTTTATCCCAAAATTGTTATCTCAAAAGAATGAAATTCGCCAAAGATTCATGCATATCTCATCGGTATTACTTTGAAGTGCATACTCGCCATAATTGCATATTATCAAAAGAGCTACAACGTTCCAGACCGACATCAGCTCCATCATATCTTGATTTCGCCTTTAGGCAGTTTCCGGATGAAATTTGTCGAATCTGATAGATGTTTGGCCGAACACGGTTGAATGTCCATCCTTGTTCCGAGGCTTTCGGCGAGCATTGCACGGCACTAAGCTGTTGGCCAAAAGTTGGGGCAACGCAAGAATCCCAATACGTTGGTCCTCTAGTTGGCTTCAAGATCGTTCCTCCATTGCCATTTCGGAAGAAAAACAATTGGTCAGAAGTTGGAAATCTCCTAAAATAAATTACAATGAAACAGTCAAAATTTTCGCAAAAGAGTTTTAAATACTTTCAAATGTATAGCTACTTCAGTTGTTGGGCCCTTCAAATTTTATTCACATTGATAGTATAATCGCAGTGGCACAGTAATAAAAGGTATTCAAAAAGTTTTTTTCATGAAAAGTTAGTTGGAGAAAAGTAGAGGATTCTCTGAAGGAAATATATGATTTAATTATAAAGAGGGCATTTGTAATAAATCAACTTACTGCCAAGTACACTGCTGCAAGACGATAGGATTTCTATTTGGAGCATATTTCTTGAGACTGAGGCACTTATTTGTCCCATAGTTTTCGATAAAATTCTCTCCACGCAAAGTTGGTGCTTCCTGTGGTCCATTGAACGTACATGCTCCTGGATTCGTCGTGAATGCCGGGAATGGGAAAAGCCGTTGACCAAGGACAAGTTGAACCAAACCGAGAAATATTACAAAGGATTTCATTCTGGAAACAAGTCTTCCTTCTCTGGTATGTATGCTTCTCTCGGCAGATATAAATGGTGGTGGTGCGTAGAGTAAAAAGGAAGATAACAATATTCCGTCGTGCTTTTGGTAATAATATTATATTATTGGTTTCCGAAAGTCTACCGCCGCGGAGAGTGGTGGTACTATAAGCTTCCAGGACGAAATGGATACTGGTGAATGTGTCTTCACGGAACATTGACAATATCTTAAATATCCGTCTATTTCCTGTCACAGTAAATCACTATTTTAATACAATACCGAAAATGCCTACGAATTGTAAAACATCTCTATATGCATTGTTGAATGCATGCAGCGCGTCATCATTTTTGCTGAATGCAAAGCAAATACCGCATCGAAAGGAGTGACGAATTTCATTGGAATTCATGTGGGGATGATTGATAATGATAATGCTTTTTCCAGCGTCTAACTGGAATTGAAACTGGATTAGAGTGTTGATCTATGGATGAGGGTCTCTTCTTGATGCTATATTTAAAGAGAATTGCAAAGAGACAAAAGATGAAAATCCAGATACACAGGTGTGTTTGTCGGGGGAAATTTTATTGCTTCAGGAAAGTTAGGTAGTAACAATATTACTATATCTATATCGTAGTATGCTTTTAAAGTAGTGTCAATGTACCAAGAATGTGTATATGTGGATGTATTTTCAGGGAATGTAAATATTTAATGTTTTAACGTGTAAAGTTTGCCCTGCCTAGTTCTTTTTAATTACTTTAGTATTTGAGTTTCTGACTCCTCATCCTCTTACATATCTATAAGATACGGGTTTAAATGTTGTTGATTCTGCTGCGCATATTTTTAAAAGTTATAAAGATAAACGTTACATATTCGCTCAATCCAAAGTAAGTACACATGTTCAGTCCAGTCCGAGATGTGCAAGAGTATAGTACATTGAATATTATTTGCCATTCCATTCTCACCATCATTTTAAAAATAGACATACTAAATTCTTATTCTTATATGCTTACTTACAGCTTATGAATTATGAGTCATATCTTTACATTGAATTTGCGAATCGAATATCGAATTCTTTTATGCGCTCTATACGAATGTGTACAAAATATGTTATATCAATGCTACTTGAAAGCCGAGAACGGTGGACTCTAGTTCGTAGAATGAATGTGATCTCCTCCACCCACACTGTGGTTGCAAATTCGTTACTATTTAGAAACTATTGTTTTAGCATAAACTGGCCAAATATTGTATGCATATTTGCTTTGTTCAAAAATTGAATAAAATGCATTACAATCGTTGTATTACGTTACCTCACGTCATCTTTCAATACGAGGTAGGTCTAACTGTTAGCGTAACTCATTAGCGCAATCAATTTATATGCAACAGGAGCAGAATACTATTTCATTACATCTAATGTGGTAGATGATTAAACATGGACTGTTCGAAGAAACTTCAAGATGTAATTATAAGTTATGTATGTAAATACATAATATTATTGTGATTTTCTTTTGTGAATCATGCCGATAGCTAAATTGAATGTACACAGAAATTGTCAGCAAAGTAATATTTGCATAGTGTCTGACATTATTATTTCATTTAACTTGTAAACATCTTCAAATGGTAATCCCTAGAACTTAAGTCAATTTCAAAGGAACTGAGCAGGGTAAAAAGTCATCGTCAGTTTTTGTTAATCACACATTCAACAGATAATAAAAAATGGTTATTCCCGGATTTTGAGCGTGTGCTTTATTGACGTTCCCTCATTTATGTTTACTTTCTTGAGATAACCTACATATTTCCCCTACCTATGTTTTATATTGTGGATTTTTGTCTAAGCATCAGTTTAAATTCTTCGGAGGTACTAACAAGTTGTACCTGTCTGGTGTGCATTTGTGTACACACAATCCATCCCTTTTCAGATTCCAATTTATCTTTTCTCTGAATTATTGCAATACCCCAGCCAAGCCCCAAAGTGTTCTATGAAATGATATTCATCCTTGTCCTTTGTTTTATTTCCAGCATATTACAAACCGCACTTTAATCTCGGTTTACGTAGGTTTACGTAGGTTCCAAAGTTAAAATTTCATCAAAACAGCACGTACACGTTTCTTGACAATGTTTTAATCATAGGTTTTCCAATCTTTTGTGTTTTGGGATATATATTTTGAGCGATTCTGGAAAGTTCCGGGATACCTATTTGAACTTAAAAGATTTGTTTCATCTCATCGTATGAGCGACTATGATGAGTGATTCTATGAGCCTTTTTGGTTTGGCTAGCGATTTTTTAGCCTGAGGACCGAACGTGAGTAGGAACATTACACGATGAAATAAAATGATCTCGCTATTAGCTTTCAAATATCTTTAGTGCATTATTGAATCTATTTGATTTCGCATTACACCTGAGCTTAAAACAGATTCTCTGTGATGTTTTAATGGGGATAAATCCTACTCATATATAACCACATAGTACGTGTGTCCACAAAACTTCCCTTGGACATTCATTACTTTGCTTGTCCAACAAGAGAAACGCCGATGGGGAAAGAAACTAAATTGAAGTAGACATTGTTTCCAGTCGGCTGTGTTGTAATATTGAATCCATTGAATTTCAGTGTTTCATGTTATTCTCTGGTCTTAAGCTTGAAAGAAATTCGGATTTAGTGGATTTTGGGTTTTTCATTTTTATATAAGAGGTACTTATGAAACATGGTTTAAGAAACTTGCTATGAAAAAATGGCATAAACAACAATTACTGTCCAATTTTAATGTGTATTACTTCAACAGGTATGTATGTGTTGTATTTATTGCACAATTCCACACTCCTCTACAAGTTTCTTTACCCTTTAACTAAATATGGTTAAGTAATAGAATTTACCCGCACTCACAACCACATTTCAAGAAACTACGTTTGGCAAAATTGGTACATTATATGTAGTATTTTAATTGTCAATATTGATTCAGACAGTGAATGAACCTATGACAAGATGAATACTGAGAAGACGTAGAGTGAGGGATAGGTGTGCAAGAAAACGAAATTCCATGTATTTAATTAATTCGTATATAGTGGACAACAGAATATAAATACCTAATAAATTAATACGGCCAAACGTGATGAGACTATATATGTATTTATATTTAATTCATTCGTCATTTCAGAATTTTTTCAACACTATTCGATGCCAAACTTTTCTACATTTCCAATCTGTTTCCCTTCCCATCAACTTTACCTTTGGCCTTGGGACCCAATATTGTAACTCGAGAATACATTTTCTTTATTCCACCTCATTTATAATAATAGAGTTTGTATCTGATCATGATCACGTCTTTTATACTTTTCGATCCACCCTATCAACTACATTCACCTCGTTTTAGTCAAGGCTGCTGATTTCTTTTTTTGCTAAGAGGAAATGAGAGAAACATCAACTTGAAAGATATATATCTTGTATGTAGATGTACACAATTTCATGGATACGATATGCATTATACAGATATTACCTACACGGGGTATATGCGAGTGTGCCTGTTTGTGGCTGTGTAATTTTGCTTCATTATTTGCTCTCAGTCAGGATACTATACCAAATATAGGTACACTCACAAGTTCTCTCACGTTCCTTTGGCATTCGATTTGACTCCGCTCGATCACAATCATTATTCCATGCGAAAGAACCCTTCATTTCGTATTTACTCCCCTGTGTGTGTGCATGCTTTGAAATGGCATGCATCGGGAACCGACATCGTACTACAAGATCCCAGCTTATGTCTATAATGTCACAACATATTACTACTTCACAACCACCGGCGGATTTCATCGCTTATTCCCAACAATATTTCAACATGTACAGATAGAGACGTGTCGTGGATTACAAACTCTAAAGAGGCTAAGTCAATCCCTACCTACAAACTATTTTTCTTTCTTAAGTAGTTTGTGTAGTATCAACCTCCATCATTCATTTCCTACTCATGAATATGACCGTATTATTGTAGATTTAAAGCGGTTCCCTATATTCCTCTATACCTTTCGTTCTAGATGGAATTCAGAGTTCTCAAAACCAATGGTTCGTTTTCACCAGTCGAATCAGTCACTTTACTAGTACATATCAACAAGAACTTGGGTAGGTATTTCTTGAGTAAAAGTGCGATTTACGGTAGATGCACAATAATATACCTTCCTTTATAAACTCAATCAAACGTGGTGGAAAACCTGAACCAGTTTCCTTTCCGTATCAACCTATGTATGCAATGTGCACTACTGCTCTCCTCGTCCATCTAGCATACAGACTCATTGTCAGATCATGTCGAATCGGATGTGGAGGAGAAAGATGAACGAGCATAAGAATGCATGCATCATTATTATCATGGATGTTGAAAAAGAAGGAATCTCTGATGATCCTATCATTTCATAACGATATTCCTATACGCAGTTTCCCTCCTCTTAAGGTACGCAGAGCCTCCCTATTCAATATGAATGAATACACTGTACAGATAATGGTTCGTTTGTTCGTTGCCAGAATAATAATAATCCCAAGAATTGACGATGTTGATGATTTTGTCAATTGATATGATGATGAGACTACTAGTATGTGATATGCCCAAAAGAAAAACTCTAATATGGATTATACGTGAAGTAGGAAATGACAACAATACATGGAGAGAAACACGAAAGTGAGAAATATCGTTGCAACCAGCCGAGCCATCATGACAAGTAGTATTCCTCTGAATGTACTTGCATATTCGACTCTAGAAATGAATCGGTGATGAAATGGAATATAAAAAAGGTTATAGGTTCTTGAAGTATGTACATATGCAACAGCAATAACTGGTTGAGTGATGGAGAAATCTGCAGTAATTTTTTCCTCGAATAAAACTCCCATTGATCCATTTTCTATTTCTTTTTTATGTATAAAAAATGATCCATTATATTCTTTTCATGCATGTGATTTTTATTTGATTTTGGAATTACTGAAAGGCATGAAGCAATATACCAATGCTAGCGGGATAGCTGAAATATTTTGGAAAGATCATTCCATTTCACATTATCGAACAAGGGATGGAGAATAAAAACAAAAAATTATACAACTGTTACGAATTGAGTTTCCAGAAATACTTTTCATAGCCAAAACTTTTGTTTGCTAAGAGTTAACAAGTTCCTTCAATTGAAGCGAATATCCCAGAGCAAGGCAAAAAATGCAATAGTAAACATTACACCCCTACTGGAAAATTGACACTCAATCTGATAGAGGAGCTCTGTGAGCACTACCATTTGCTCAAAATTATATATCAAGCATTGAATATGTGCGTATGAATGAATACATTGCGTAATTGTTTATATATGCTGTTTATAGGGCAGACATTAGGGCTGTACCCTGATGTTCATTTCAATTTGGATGGGGTTACGGTTGGTCTTTTATTTTCACGACATGAAAAAAGTCAATAGAGTAAACAAGGTATATTATGAACTGAACTAAAATGTTGAACTTTTCTACTTGGTTTCAACTGGTGTCAAATTGGTATAATCCATATATCCATTTGAAAAGGTATGGTAAATGCATGCACTACATTGATATCTATCTATAAAGTGTACACCGTAACGATAATTGTAAGTGAGAATCACTTTGATTTTCACGTGTTTTCACATGTGTGGTCAACCGGGTCGCGTAATATACCAATACCGATAACCGTGTGCAATGTAAACTTCCGCCGATTCAGTTCACGGCGAATGACCCTGATGTGAGATTACACGAGCTCAAAGTAATTTTCCAGCACGTACTTACCTACATGCCTGGTGAAATGGGGAAACCGTAATATAAGTTGGTTGGTATGTGTATCGGTTTTGGGAATGGTGTATCAATTTTCACTCTGAAACATTAGCTAAATCTGTTGTACGTTGTACCGTCTCCTGTTACGTCCGTATAGTGGTAAGGATATCTAGATGTAACGTGCTGACTGCTGACATGTACTTAGCTATGTGATTTAAAGAAAAGTCCATTGGGGAAAAATCTCTTTAAATAATGTTATTTCAACATGGGTCTGTCCCAAGAGATCCATTTACACACACTATATACATTACCTACTTGCACAGACTCATTTGCTGACAACCCGAAATGAAAGCTGAAATCATATCTTGCTTTATTATGAATCGTGAATGAAAATATCGAAGTATATCTGAGATGCCTATTTTTAAATAGTTTATTTGTTGATCATGAAATAAAGTGTTATATTTATGTTGTTAATAATTTGTTGCATTTGTTTCTGCATTTGATCTACTTCATTCCAAGTCTTTACTTTTTCCTTTTATTCCATGTGCCTGTTCCATGTCAAGAAGAGTTGGTTGGAATTACTTTTAGCTTTCACCACCACCACCGTACACCTCTCTCACCATTTTGGCGTACAAACAAACGACTACATGACTCTTACCATTCCACCCAAAAAGTGAAAATGTATAAACTCACATTTAATATTTTTTCTATTTTTGTTCTTGATATATATTTCTTAAAATATTTATGTGAGTGTTCAACTGGAGCATAGAGGAATGAAATTAAGGTGCTACAACTGATGGTGAAAGTTTTAACTAAACTAACGAGCTGCTCCTGAGAGAATATTATTCCCTTTCTTTACTCTGCCATAGAAAGCTTACGGACGATGAGTTCGAGTACTATATAGCTTCTTACATACATATATCAAACAACAACATCGTTGCTGTTGATAAACACGAGGATATCTGAATCTGAATACGTTGTTGAAAAAAGAATATTAATGTTTAGAGCTACGCATGACCAAATTCAAAATCTGACAAGAGTCACATAGGTACTATAGTACGCTCATGATTTGAGAATGCTCGGTGTACATTTGCGAGCACTATTTAATCGTTTATTTCCACCTATTTCGAGTATCAAATACTTCGTGTACCTGCGTGAAGACAACGTGTAAAGAGCTGTCTCTTCAGGGGTGAACACAAGCGTTCTATCAAACTTCATTTAATATATATTTTTCTTGTATTCGTTTTATCATTATGATGCTTTATTACAAATAACACGAAATGGGAGCTCACGCTAAAAATTAAATGGAAATGGGATGCGAAGGAGAAAGTAAATTAAAACGATCTAAGCGTAAATGGCATCAACGATCGTAAACAAACGTTCTTATAAGGGACACGTGTAGATAAAAACTCTGGTATAAAGTATAATCATGTGCTTATGTATACACTCTCGTCGCAAAATGCAGCTATGCTAGTTGAGTTGAAAACATTATGAGTTTTAAACTAATTCGGAAATGCAAAAGTAAATATGAAGCCTAACGGGAAAGATTACGCTTCTTTGGAGTCACTAGAGAGAAATCCGAATGGATGATGGTAAACAACTACCCGAGAAAGAAGAGATGAGTGTCGGATGATATTCCATTAAACGTGAATTACACATCTTGTATTTCCTTGTAGATGGGACAAGTGAGAAATGGAAAATGCAGATTTAACACCATATACCATCATCATCATTGTTATTATCCCTTCTCATCCTACAGCTCATATATAGTAGAGCTGAAATCCAAACAAACAAAAGTAGAAATGGAAAAGGGAATGGAATATTATATTATGCAGATCCACATTCTTATTCCAATGATATTCTTCTGTGGAGGGAGAATAAATATTCAGCATAGCGCATCCAATAAAGGCTGTTCTGCAGATTTTTCCTTAAGAGTTTTCCTCCTTCCCTTCTCTCTCCATGTAATAATATGTAAACGATGGATGTTAATTTTGGAGACTAGAAAAACAAGAATCAAGAAGAAAGAGTACAAGATGCCAGATGTTTTTGAATTCGGTGACACAACTAACACTTTTGGCGAACAAAAACTTTTTAAACGACCAGCCATCTTCCACACAGTGCTGCATTGTATGATATTTCGATTTCTTCATGATATTCTGACTGTGCATGTTGAATGTTTTATTCAGCAAAGGCAGAGAAAGCAATGCCACCATTTTAGAATCTTGCAAAGAAAGTACTTTTTTTAGTCTCAATGTTCACACGCTTAACGGTTATATCATTGAAATCATTCTCACAGCTATTTTGGATTCTTTTTTCGATTTAAATGAACGGATGAAATGTATAATACAGATCGATTAAATACTTTTCTAAATTTGACATAAGCACGGGTACGATTATTACAATAAAAATTCAAGCTCCCACTAGAAAACAATCGTGAAATCGTTGATTATGTTACATATAACAAAACTCTTATTCAAAATGGAAACTTGCATGCAACAATTCCTTGGATGATCCCGGAAAATGGGATGATAGATAATATGACTCTTCTTATTATCGTTCCCCTATTTCTCTCCCTGCTTCAATCCAAGCTTATTCCATTGAGAGTCCCGGTTTTATTGCATCGCCTCCTCAAGGAGCAGAACCACCAGTACCAACAAACCAGAAATTCAAGCATCTTCTCAATCTAATTTTCCTCTGAAAAGTACGTGAAGAGCATTATTCTTATCCATCACAAGACCAACATGATTGTAGTTATCAGTATAGAGTCGCATATCTACTTGTACTTGGTATAAACCCCATGAAAACATTTTATGCCCGTGTAGCACGAATGCAACGAAGCTTATGTTGACAGAAGAGGCAATTAATTCTTTCAGAATGTACTTACAACTTCCAAGCAATATAATTATGAGAATATGTACAGCGATCAATTCACTGATTCTCGATCTGCTTTTCTCACTACTTACAATCAACAGTAAAACCTTCCAAGCTCTGCTTTGTTTTTGCTTGCATTTTCTCAGCCTTCTATCATTATCATCATCATCGTTCTGCCGATAGCTGCAAGGGCTAAAGGAAGGAAGTACATATACCAACCAACCATAATCTTATATACACACAGTGCTACACTTTCGTTTCATTCAATTTTCATTACAAGACACAAAAGAGGCATCGGGATGATGATGGAGTAAAATAAATTGAAATTCTGAGAGAAAATCATTATTATCCAGAGCCAAATCGCTTTTGCGATACTTTGATACACTTTCCCCTTGCCACAACTACTAACTGTCGCTGCCACTATCTACGCGCTATGCACTAATGCTCTGGCAGGAAAATGTTTTTATATTCCGGTGCAGGGATAACGAGGAAAATTGCAGAATGGAGGAAGGAGAAATTTTCAACTCGATTTCGATTCAACTTTAAAGATCTATACGAAAGCAGCAGGAGCAGCATCAACATGCGGATGCGGAGTGTTGGAAAAAGCTTACTACAAGTCGAATTTAAATGTCTACCTTTTGTAGTGCCGGAGTACATGATGATAGAATAGAAACTATGCTGGAACATGCTTATGGGTATATAGTATCAAGGACGCACACAAAACAATAGATGAAAGGAATGACTTTTTCCAAAAGCGTGAAATACCTTTCCGCTCGCATTTGTAATTTGTGATCTGAAATTTCAACCTAAATAGTCTCACCGGAACGTTGATAATGAGCTGACAGGAAGTAGAGGCGAGCTATACACAAAAACTTTTCTGCAACAATTTATAATTCGTTGGGAAATTTTAGAAAGTTTATACAATCGATGGTTTATGTGAGAATCTAGAAATGTATTACTGATGATCTGACTAGGAATACTTTAGGAGCCACTAAAACACAGTACTACCTAGAATGTAAATGTACTTGTCCTCATATCATTCGAATCACAAAGTATAAATTCATTCGCTGTACTAAGGTTGTATTGAAAACAATCATTGTTTTACGAAATCAAGATTCTATTATAGTTTTACAGGTTGCTCAATAAAGCAACGCTATTTTTTACCGATATGCCTCTGCATACAATTAATTATAGTCGTCCTTTCAGTTGGAGATATCGTGATCTATGGCATGGTAGCTTTTGATAGTTTGATACCTCTGGGTGAACTAGTTGATATGAACAGACATTTGTACGTGCACATACAGAGAGAGAGAGAGAGAGAGACAAGTCAGACACTTTTGGGAAATGAATCGATCTGGTATATGAATCCAGTGCGGTGTTGTGTAACCCATCCATCCATCGAGGCATATACATATCTACTCTTCAACTTGTTCCCCTTCCTGCGGTCTTCTTTTACCGGTCTTCAAATTCCTATTTCTAGGATGATGAAGCCCAGACTTACATTTTTATACAGGAACAAGTTCCATACACATTTGCGATACGTTTACCGGCTTACCATGTAGAAGGAAAGTAGTACTAACGCAATTCTTACCACTAAAACTTGGCTTGGGATGCTACTGAAAGACAGGATAATAATATAACTTTTTCATAATATTGTGTATAGGTATATAAATTTTTTCCATCGTATTTTTATCCCATATAGCCATATAACCACTCGACAAGCCGAGACAATACAAAGAAAACGTCAACCCTCATTTTGGGGTTTTGCATAGTAACTCCATGTTCCATGTCAGCGAATACGATTCAAAGATGCAATGGTACTAACCACCATCTCGACTCTCTGGAAAGCTAAAAAGTAGTGTAAGGCAGTGGGTGTATTCGTATTCTCTTCTCTTGCCGGTTGCTTTCCAATAAAAAGTTGTTGTATAATAATAACTGAATTCATTCTCTATGAAAAGAAGATTCCCAAACGGTTGATAAGACTTTTTTTCCTCCTCGATTGTAAGAGTAAATTGTAAGGGAAACAAGATGTGCCACTTCTCCTTTTGATGCTTCTTTTCTTAGAACATTCAACGTGAAAGAATAGCATATGCATTTTTTCTTTGAAAATGTGCCAGTGTCATCAAACATGAGAAAATATAAAATGACGGGTGGTAAGGGTCTGAAACACAGAGTTTCATTGCTAGAAACACATGCGATTTTCTTGAAGAGCAAAACTCTATAGTACTTTTTTCTCCACTATTGGAATTGTGAAAACCCACATTTTGCTTTTTTCATAAGAGTAAAAAAAATTTCTAGCAACAAAGGTGTACTTTCACCGATTCCTCGCAATAAAGTTTACATATTATCCATATGTATGTAGCAGACCCGAACAACTTTATAGCAGACATATATAAAAATATTAAATTTCTGATGCAATGTATATGACAGCTCAAAGTGCCTCCTTCCTTTCAATAGCTCCTTGAACACTGCAGTTGCCCAAATGCTTAAAAAAGTTACTGTAGTAAATACGTACGTATTTATAGAAATGCTTCAACTTCAAGTGCGCTGAATTGTCTCAGATTCACATCTTATTATTCAACTTTTTTTGGCTCTTTTCCTTTTTAGCCCAAAGTATCCCAGTGTCGTCTTCCAAAATGCGAGACATGTGCTCACACTGGATAACTATCAAGTTACTTGATGTACTTTCTCTACGAAACTGTGTGTAACTCACAACTGTACTTCTTTCCCTCTAACATTTGAAGTGATTTTTATCCTCTTCTACATTTCTTTACAATAAAATATCTAGGTGGTGGTTGATGCACACTATTCGAAGATTGTATATACCTACATACATACGTGGGTAGGTTTTTCAAAATCAGGTTTATAGAGATTCGGAGCCAACAGCTTACCGCTGTGTTGAGACAGGTAAGAGACAAGTTGACGGGGTTGGAGCAAAGGAGAGAAAAAAAAATCCGAAAGATATGGTTGGGGATATGGCAAGCACCCATAAAATGCTACAGATTGCTTTTTTCCTTTTTTTCACTAGATTTCTGGCAAAGGAATAACATTCCTTAAGCGCTTTCCTATCTCTAAAATATGAGTATATATAGGAGACATGCACGTACTTGGTAGTCGGAAGTTATCAGCAAGTGTAAAAATACTTTTTATGCATTCATACTTTTTCCATTTTAAAAATCGCTCATTTTAACTTTCACTCTTCATGGTTCGTTGAAACCGTATGGCAAAGTTCTTTTCCCGAAGATGATGGGTTTCCTTCCACTCCATTTTTATGCAGTTTTGCTGTATGATGAGGGGGCATGGAAAAACGGTGTAAAATGGAATCTAATATTTATGTACTCTTTACGCAAAACGCTTTTGTGGAAAAGGAAAATTCGGCATACATTAGATATTGTACTCACAAATAAAGTGTTCTATCGGTTAACATCCATTGAAATCTTTTTAAATAACGACTTTTCACACACAAAAAAAATCTTTTCGAATTCGAATCATGGGCATTCAATACTGCCACACGGAAAAAGTAGTTTGTACATCAATTTGAACTAAAATTCAATAAAATGGACGGATACATTTAGGATTAGTTTTAGTTCACTTCAGACATGACTATTATATTTAGTTGGTCTAAAACCTTTTTAATTCTGGTAGAGCTTTGTGTTTGGAGTAAATACTCAGCATGTGGCCCACCATGCCTCAATCTTTAAACAAAAACTTAACAAGGTTACATTTCCTGCCTCATAGCTTTCCCTTGATTAGATTTGCTTTGAGGTTCTGAATTACAGCTATAACGGGTTACCCTCCAAAAGACAATCGAGTATATAAACAAGCAACATGAAGCTGAGACTATATAAATATGTTTACATTAATACATTTCCTCGCAGGGTTTCTTCTCCTTCATCAGACATTAATATGCCGTTATTGTGAAAACCTGTAAAGTTAAGTAACCCTCTTGTATACACGCTCACTTGTTTTTCTTCCTTGAATTTTCATAACATGTCCGTATTGCTTAAAAATATAACGATCAGAGATTCAACATTTTACCTGTTCTTTTCTCACATCCTGCTTCTCACACAAACAACAAGAACCGGCAGTATAGTTTTGGCACACAAAAGTGTGTAAGTGTATTTATATTTACAATAAGGTTGGCCATTACATTATACGGAAACTGGTTGAGTTGGAGAGAAAGGCCATATTTTCCCACTAATATAGTACTTTGTGGTGAAGAAGGCACAGACCAGTGATGATGATGATGGTAAGTAAGACAGTGGATACATAAACAGAGGAAGAGGATCCGTAGAGAAAGCAAAAAGCAAGAAATAACGCAAAAGGTAAGTAAAAAAGGAAAACACTACAGAACGCGGTATATATACATCAGTATCACTTTTTAGTGTACTAAAAAGCATCCACTTTCTCATCATACCAGACTCCAAGAAAATCAACTTGTAACAACATTGCGTTTATACATACTTTTGTTTGTAGATGAAAGCCAGAGAGAGAGAGAAAGAGACGCAGTTATTTTACTTTGTTTTTGTCTTGTCTGCTCAAGTGATACATTCAAAAACCAACATATTATCTGCATTCCATTTTCTCTCTCTCTCTCTTTCTCTCAAGTAGAAACTCACCGCCAGCTTGCCATCTTGTTCAAGTTTTCATTCAAAATAATAAATGTCTTCCCGTTTGAAGAAAACGACTGTTATTTCGAGTACGGCAGAGGAGCAGGGGCGATGTACACCATGTGTGAATAAAAACATGTTGACTCTACAAGCAAAAAGAAATGAGAGAGAGCCACCTCTTTCTCTATTAGTTTGACTATATATGCCATAATGCCATTGAATGATAATATTGCTGTAAATATAGCTTGATACACACGGATGAAGGAGGAATGAGGATGAGGACATCCACAATAAAATGGGAAGAAAAGGAAGAGAAGAGAAAAAAATGAATGCTTGCATGTGGTCCTGAGTGGAATGGCAATGGCAATAATAATGGCTACGACTAAGGAAGATACATGATCCTACTTGAGAAAACTTAAGTCAACGGAAAAAGGTCTCTTTTGTGCCTGCAATAATGTAAAGAAAATGATCAAGCAAGACTCTCCTGTGAGAGAGGAGGAAAAGGAAGAAAAAAACGAGGTAAGTCACAAGAAGAAGTGTATATGGTCCAGGTCCTGTTCTGTTCACCATTCTTTCCCTTATCACCATCATCAGCATCTATGGACCACCTAAGAAAAAGAATAAAGGGAGAAAGGAAGAGAGGTTGTAACGTAAAACATATTTTTTGACGAAAAAAATTCTGTAAAGCGATAGCAAGCATTATATAAGAAATGTAAACTGAAAGAAAAGTACAATATCGTATTCATCCTCTTCTCTTTAACCCAAACCAACTGGACGAAGAAGAAGAAGGTAACTTTAAGAATAAAGTCAAAGAAGGAGAAGTAAAGAATGGAACCCATTCCTTTTATCTTGCCTTTAATTTATTTGATTACTTTTCCTTTAAAAAAAAGAAAATAGAGTCGGACAGTTCTTTTAGCTGATTTTTTGTTGGACAATCTGTGGCTCTCTTTTCTTTTAGTAGGCCCACTTAACACAAACTACTCATGTGGTTGTGGAATGTGTTTTACTTCTCTTTTGCTGTCTGCATTACTTTTCCCTTTCGTGTGTGAACTTTCGTCTGAGGGAAAATGACATTGGCAATGGCTCTTCTTTTTACATTGGAGTATTCCTTTCTTATTTCTTCAGAATTGTTGAACAGATGACGAATTTCATTTAATTAATCTTCTCTACGCACAGAGTCGAGTAGTTGTAAATAATATTTGAAAATTGATGAGAGAGACAGCCAAAGCTGCCATTGCATCTTTTGCATTCAACATTCGAAAATGATCACAAAGGCACGAAATACACTTCCAGGAAAAGGAAAACCATGTAAGCAGAAATGAACTAGGAGCACGAATCCCAGAATGTACCATCCAGAGTACCTGTATCACGCATGCAAATTTCCAGTGGTGGCATAATAATATTCATATACACCGATAATAATAACAATAATGTTTTGTGTAAGTATAGTTAGTGAACAGTATAGAGTTTGGCCATATCCATTACCATAAAAGGAATGGTAACGAGCATGGATAGCGCTAAACATTGACGTAGGAAAAAAAGTGAAACTAAAGAAGTGTATCACAGTTCACCCTGATAAGTATCATTATTGCAAAAAATGGGGTTTTCTCACAGCCAAAAATTTTGCACTTGTTGGGGTGGCAGTTAAAAGTAAGCATGTGTATGTATGTATGTCATATTATTATTACAGAAAATACTTATAACAACGACACAGTAATATAGTACGCACGATGTTACATTAATATGCATAAACGTGTCAACCATGCTATTCATTCCAGTCATGAGTTGATATATCTATATATGCAGCTACAATGTACGGAGCACTTCCGCACTTTTCATTTATTTTCCTGTTGTGTAATAATATGAAGAAAAAAGCTTGGAAAAGGTGCACATGTTGCCATATACTGTAAACTATAATATTCTCTTTTCTATATGTAGCAGGAAAACAACCCTTGTCCCTGTACAAATACTAGCAAAAAAATGAACATTCTTTCTATCTATGCTTTCTATGACATCCCTCTCTTCTGTCTCGCCTCCAGCAGCAGTTGCTTTCGGATTATTCAGTGGAGAATGAACTATTATTATTATTATATTTATATACCCGACCGACTTGAACAAACTCTGTGTAACAAGATATCTGCTGGAGATATTGTTATACACTATTCTGCTAATGTGATACTCCTTTTTTTGCCTGTTACATTTTCAAGAAACTAAAAAAATCGTCAAAGTGTAAGTTGTTTCATACACAATCAGGGTGCTCTATCTATATGCCATTACAACACTGCGATGATGCGGTAGCGCTAGCACCCATAAAAGCAGAGGTTGGAGCTATCGATGAAGCTAAAATTGACAGTCATGCACAAACAGAATCACAGCTTGCAATGTTCTGTTTCGTACAATATACTCAAACTATTTTTATACATGATACGCATATATGCATGCATACTTTCTCTTTCCCTATTTTTAGTCCATAAAGATCCATGTATATGATGATGTTTGTAAGCCATAATATACATCCATTCATGCACCATGAAATCGTGTCGGATACAACTTTTATAACAAACTCAATCCGTATACCAATCCACCACAGAAAGTGTACACAGCAGACGACAGGGTAACTGTGCTCATATACCACTTGTAAATAAAAAAGCAACATTGAATACAAAGCGAGAGGGGAGAAGAAAGCAGTGCAAGCACAGAAAGTAAAGAGAAGAGTGGTTATGCTTTGCTAACTGTGAAGGCTACATAGATTTCATCTCTGCGAAAGTGTGCATGCATGCATACGCAATACAAAGATATAATACGGATGTATATAAAATATGTATCGTTGAGTGGGAACACGGTAGTTTACAGACACGAAGGCCCAGTCGTTTAAGCATGTTGACAAAAACTGAAATGAATTTCATAGTCTCACTCAATTTATACACTTTTTTAGTACGAATTACCGAGATATGTCATTGGTAAGCAATTATGAGCAATGTAGCTAGTTATATCTTTCGTTTGTAAGTGGCGATTTTTTAAATGTTAGCGTAGTGATTTGTAAGATAACTGCCCATACTCTCCGCCAGCTAGCCTGGCCGCTCAAACTCTGTAAAATGAGCGACACGGCTAGGCCTAGCTAGAGTCTTCTTGGATGTGTAAGCAAGAACACTGGGTACTCCATCCAATGATCCAATATATTTTCACTTTCTTTTTTATCTCTCAGCTGCAAATAGGGGACTGTACACTCACTACTGTATACTGCTCCCACTAGGAAACAGCTCATGCATCAATATCAATATCAGTTCTGTTGGTGCCCGGACGTGGAAAGGAAAGGAAGTTTGAGAGTTCGTTAGTTCTTTCTCTTTACTGTTTGTGCATTGACTACTGTGTTTACTCTCTCGCTCGTAATAATACTTAATGGTATATAATATTTAGGGATTAGATTAGTTTATTCTTGCATAATGCACACACCTTGGTAGAGTGAAATCACATAAAAGCGTCTCAGTTCAGTTTACCATCTCATTGAATACGGAAAAGATCAAATTTACAATGTAACTGCTCATAATGTAGTTTATCAAAAATCATGATTTACATGAACGTGTCATTTGTATACATTGTACAAATACAATGTTTTAAAGAACTGCATTGTATGTAGCTCTGCGTTATTCGTGTGCTACGACACTAAAACTCTGTAAATGCCTAAATACTCCAGCACGTGTATCCGTATCCTAAATACAAACGAGAAATAATACACAGGATATGTACTACATTTGCAATAAAAATCGTGCAAAACCATGAAAAAAAATAAAGCAAAAATATGAAAATTGATTGTGAGTGATTTTTGATCGTCCAATAAATACGCAAATTTGCTTACACACGCGAGAAATAATTTACGTGCTCAAAATGGAAATGGAAAGTGTGAATACGAAACGAAGTCCCAAGCTCGTTCTCAGCTTGCAGATATACAAGAGAAAGTACAAATTCCAACTGTCATCATCAAAATGTTCTACATCCTCAGCAATCTAAGTACAGGTCAAAGTTCTCACCGTTTGACGATAGTGTACACCCTGTTGGCAAGTTAAGTGTGGGGCTTAAAGGAAGTGAAAGTAAATGGCAAGTGAGTTCATGTCCAAATTCGACAAACTATCATAGAAAGCATCGAGTGGAAATGAAGAGACTGTGTTTCTTGGCATTGTTAGCAGTATTTTCAGTAACTGATGGTGGATTTGGAGTTGCTTGCTGTCAACAATCTATTGACAATTCAAACAATGGTGTACTCAGTGAAAGTTTTGACAATTCGTTGAACGTGGGAGCTGTTGGTAATAGTATTAATGGTGATGTCGATGGGCAGTTAAGCACTGATAATAGTAATGTAAATCCTAGCAGTAGCAGCACTAGCACAAATAATGCAAATGATAATATTAATGGAGGTGAAATCAATGGAGCTACTCCGTTCGGAAGTGGTAGCTTAACATCTAATCGTAATGAGAAACAGCCTGGATTACTCTGTCCCGATATATACCCCGTAAGTTTTAAATAAATATTTAATCTAATCATAATTCACACTCAAGATAGGTCATGCGTTTTTCGTAGAGAATCCTGCATTACGCATATGTACATGTACTCATGTACCTGTAAAGCATATTATGTGTATGTTATATTTAAAATGAAATTATAACGACATGTAAATCTTGAAATAGCACATTTTGTCATACCATTACTTGGCCATTGATATGCCATTATTTTCTCAATACTCTCCATTCCATGCACGTATGTAGTTTATTAAAACATAACATCTTTGTATTTCCAGGTGGAGAGCTTTCCTCCAAAAGCGCCAATCATTCCAGACTTTTTTACCGTTGCGGTTGAGACGATATATTTAAAGGTACGTTTCTTCTCAGTTTATATGAATTCTCGTCATATCGCCTACTGCTGCGTCATACTATATCTAGCGGTTAGTTATGGTCATGCCCTTCCGCCGTCTTTGTCGCCTTATTTTGTTCAAAATATTTTCTTGTCCATGTAAATACTCCTAAGACCAAAATCTCTTACTTTCGATCCTTTGATTTACATTGATTCATTGCATCTTTCATTTCTTTATTCGATTCAACGTTGCCTCAACAATGTTCTTCATGCTCACTGGCCATTGTGCGGTTTCTTGTGACATAAAACTACGAGTAGCACAGAGTAGTCAATCACTCAAAGTCACAGTAACTGTCGGACATTTCTGTGTGTACCTACCTGTTGTAGCTTTCAGGACAGCATTGATTAATTGATTATTTATTGATATGTGTGAGTTATGTATTTGTGTAATATGCACAAACATTGTAAGGGCTACTAAGGCTAAAGGAAGGGACATAATAATATATCCATGTCCATTGTAGGTACAACTGACGACGAGTCAAATATTAGTGATTGCTAACTATATCTTATATTGGGAAAACACTTTTACTGTTCTGGAATTTATGTTTATTGTTGAACGTTAGTTGCATGCGCATATCCGCCTATAAAATGAACATTCCAGAGTAGAAGTAATAATCATGAATGACACACCACAGCAAACGTAATCTTTTACCTCTCTGTAGGAGCAAAAACGGCAAGTATGGAATTTACATGTGGATCGTGCCGAAAAGATCGTTGTGCACAAGATTGACATGCCAAATAATGGAAAGCGCTATGACTGGTTTTATACGAAAATTGTTCGAGACTTTCGATCAGGTAAGGAGTAAATGTTTTATTACACTACTGCTACTATTCAGCTTGGGCTAGTTTTAGAGCAGCCTAAAGTCAATTTATCTACCGAATCTGTTGCGGAATTTGATTTCGGAAAGAAATTATCTTCAATGTACGTAACTTTTCGTTATTGAAATCATTTTATGTATTTCTGTTCAAGGGCTGGAGTTTCGTATTTCAAATGCAAAGGACTCGGCCGACTGTGTCGTAGAACCAATCAGCACCGAGTTTGAATTAACTTCACTAAATCTCAAGAGATTCATGCTGGAACATGCCAAACTACTCCTGAACTTTGATCCCTCCTTTGTCGCCTACTGGGGAAAAGTAAGTTTCGTTGTTTATATTCTTTCATGACTATCTACATGCATTTAATATTGTGCATCTACAAAGGTTTACTATCAATCTTGCTACATAACTTCATTTCGTGTTCTTGAGCATCATCATATCAGTACATATTAAGACTAATTTATTCCCTCCATTTCTATCCATTACTTAAGTAAGAGCCATTTACAGAAGCTTCTTAAGACAATTATCGCCAAAATTTAATCAGTGCCAGTGTGACTCTACATTACAGATAAGATGATATAATGTATAGATATAGATTTCCCTACATCGTTAGGATTAAAAGTTCGCAAGTCTCTTCATGACTTTCACTTATCAAGACAGCTTTCATATTTTTACTTTCTTTTATGGTAATAGGCGAGCATTTATGCAAGAACTTTGACAAGTAATGTCTGTTGTAAACAGCGTGCTCTACTTTCACTTATAACATTACTGCTTTTTTTCTATATTGCCTCTCCAGCTACTATTAGAAGCTGCTATTAGTATGCTCCTGGAGTGCCTACATTGCACGCTGGCAAAGTGCTCGACAATTTTCAAACGTATGACGTGATATAACACATCACATAGTAAACTGTTTATGCAGCACATTCATTCTTGCGGCTATGGCAGAAACAGCTAAGCTCTCATTCAGCACAACTCAGAACCACTTTTACATCCTGTTCGCATACATACTACTAGCAAAAGTGAAAACATACCTTTCCTGTGTTGATCAATTGGATATATAAAATGTACGTACCTATGCGAGAATTTCAGCAAATGAACATTCTATATATTTACGTGTTCATGTTACAGTCAATTCATTAAGAAAGTAGGACAAAGTGGTTACATAAAAGTAGGAAGTCATTTTGCTCCATAAAGTAAGTGGTAGCGGAAATGACGATGACGACAAGGTGTTTAGTAGTTTCTTGTGTGTACTCGCTGGTATTTTGTAATAGGTTATGTACTAGCTAGGTATATTCTCGTAACTTTCAACTTTTTCTCTTGTCGGTGGAAGGTGTAGAATTTACCTCCTTCCTCCGCTAGAAATCATTGTAATAATGACGGGCTAATTTGTCGGTTTATGCAGATTTTTGTACTTTGTATTTTCTCTCTGCTGATTTATTATGCATGGTATAAAGTAACTTTGTAGCTGAACAAACTTGTCTTATCTTAAAGTTTCGTGTACTAGCATTCGTGGGCAGAGGAACTTTCACCTTTCACTTTGCCCAAAGTGTTGGTATTAAATATTTTGTAGTTAGACATGGAGCCACTTTATTTGTTAATATAGCTTCGAGATTAAATTTAAGGTTTCAAATGAGAAAGATAACGATTACTCATAAATTCTAAACAAGGATAACTGAAGTATTTAAGCTCATTTTAAACTTTGGCAAATTTAGACAAAAGAATGCACCATAATGTCAAATAGAAAGTTATGTACCGACCAACCGTCAATTGACTAACTTAAAGAACAAAATTGCATACTACACCTGGTCATATCTTTGGTGTATATTTGGTTGGTAGAGAATTTTACTCTTACTTTTAGGTTGTCAACCTTATATAAACCCTCTGTACATTGGTACATTAACTGGGTAGACTTTCCATTTTTGTCTAATCATGTTGGTAGCACTAGTCATTCAGTTAGTATTAAGATAACGCAGGTAGTAAAACCATTTTAATTCAAGTCTGTACTGGGAACAATATCAAATTTTCTTGTGTTGTACGACCCACATTTTCTGTCCAATTTCAATCATTGTTTTCAGAGAAAGGCATGAACCTTGTTGAATGATTTATGATGATCTTCGTTACTTATTTTCACCTTAAAGCACAACAAAAATGTATGTCACGATGATTTGATGTGCACATAAAACCTGAGTATAGTATTAAATGTATACTTACAAGTTTTCCCCTAACATTATCAAAACTATAACGGAAAATTTCTGCGTAGGTATACATTCTCTTTGATTGTAAACTCTTGATGATTACATGAATATATATCAAAATGCCATAAAAGAAAAATACTGACACTTGAATTTGAATCGCATTTGAAAATGTTACAAAAGCAGTAATTTCTGCTTATCTATTCCATAACTTCCATATGGCTTCTGCATAATGTGATATAACTGTTTACGTTTGCAGTATTATTTTTAAAAACCTTTCACCTTTTGGAATTCTATAGCTAAAAATGGAAGTGTCTTATACCAACGGAAAGAATAACGGCCTTTCTTTGAGTAAAGATATATAAACTTGGTGAAACATTCCATTAAAACTGTATCCTTATAAAAATTGCGTATGTAGGTGCTATATCCTACGGAAGTGTATAATAAAATAAAATAATAATGATGATAATAATAGCAAGTACTCGACTCAGATTATATAAGCATTTCTTGTCTATACTCACCAATACAGCCACAACTTTAATTTACTTGAATGCTTCTGATTTCTTTCTTTCTTATTGCTACCCTTTCCTAAATAATGTGGACGTGTTTTTTACGGATGAACAGAGATCGATAAGGAATTTGCAGTAAGTGGCATTTTTTATGACATGAAAGGATGTAGATGTAGCCTTACCCCATTTCTCTGTGTATACTTTGGTTTGCTCCATTCCGCTTTCGGAAGGACCACTCTCGCTACACGAACATAACTTTAAGCACCTTTTCGCTTGATTCGTTGCGTTGCGTCATTTGGTTTACTTTTTTGCTCTGATCGAGCAAAATCCATTCTTTAAAAAAGTCATGAAATTGATTTTTATATGCCTCGGTAGTATTTGAGTTGGTACATTACGTACCCTTTTTTTGCTTTCCCAAACCATTAGGAAAGGATTAAATATATCAGAAAGGGAAGATAATAATGATAGTCATTATTTTTTATATTTTCGATACATTTCATTCTCAGATGTGACATATGGCTACACGAGAGCCTTGGGGAATTTGTGTCTGAATTTGGATTTGCGAACGACTCGATCCCCATTTCTGTCGCCACATTCTCCAGGGAATCCAAACCGGACATTATTTCCATTTCCAACATTTATGAGGATTCCATCTCCTTCAACCCTTTCCAGAAGACACAGGGTCATCCGGATGTGGGCGAGTGCTTGGATAGCACACCGCTTTTACTACGAATAGTCTTGGACGGTAAGTTAGTCAGACTTGAAACTGAGACCATAAATATTTTGACTCATTCCTCTAGTGTAGGCATAAAATTAGATAAATTCCCATTTCCGATCATATATAACATCACACACAGCATCAAACTACACATTATAGATAAGTAGCAATCGCATAAGCTCGAAAGTAACAAAAGGGTAAAAAAATGTTATTTTCTCTCTCTAACTGAATGTATAAGTAAGTCAATAAAAATGATGCGATTTCCAATTCCCAACGGTCTTGATAGGGACTATCCGATGCTTTTTACTTTTCACTCTGTTGAGCAACGCGACTAGTGTGTGTACATTTCCTTGATGTATTATCATGATCAACAGAATATCATAATGTACTTTGTTGGAACACGTATGTCCACCCACTAAAAGCTCATCTTAAAAGATGCTCTATTCACACGGTAATTTAATTTGACAGCTCCCTATGCGAAACTAAAAGCTGGAAGGGAATTCACCGTGTTGGAATCTATTCGACGAGCTGTTGCTGGACTCGCCGGAATTTCTCTGTTGAGGGTGACTGATCTTGCTGTAAGTTGTGTAGTGGCACAAACAGACTCAATTTTAAAAAGATTTCCTTGTGCTTGTTTTTTTGTACTCTTTTACACATTCTTTTCATGCCATATTGATTCATGGGTTACATAATAGTGTTCAAAGAGACCGAAATATTTTCTTTAAAAAATTTTGTTTAGCTGACTGAATGGCCTAGTGGAACCTCTGCATTCTGGTTTTCTCTCCGACAAATTGTAAACTTTCAAGAGCTGTCACGAAATAATAACACTAGCCATTCAACCATTGTCTTCCCTTTGGCTGATGCGTACAGGATACTGAGGGATGTTATTTCTAGGCACGATGTCACCCTTCGTGTTGACCTTTCTCCAAATGAGCACATGGTGGGTTGTACATTAATACTTATAACGCGACGTGCCACTGCAAGAGAAAATAAAAACTTTCTCTCTTGCTAGTATAAATTATATTTTTATGTTGTACTCATATATCTCTCCTGAAAGAAAAACTAAAAAAGAAAATCTAATTTTTTACTTTCTCCTTCTTAGTTGGTGGGCATTCAGAGGGGCTCCCTTATTTCTATTCCACGCGCACTTCACCCAATCTTCATGAGAAACATAAACTCAAAGTCTTTGTCCGTTATAAAGGCTTCATATACGTCAGGTATGTCTGTCTAGTAATAATGTACAACGTAACTGGGTTTGCAATTTTTTAATTTGCTAAAACAAACGTGATTGCTTTAAGAGAATTGAAGATTCAATAAAATATATTTTTCATCGTTATTTTTTTCAGGGGCAGTAGCCGGCTTGGGACTTGCCATGGCTGTTTTAGGACTTGCAATCGGCCTGCTTCTTGGTTTCGTCTTGTGGAACGGCTCAACAAGGATGAGATACTGGAGATCTCCGTGGGCAAATAGCCCCATTCCATACGGACTGGATGCTTAGGTTTGGTTCTTCATGGAAATTACTCACACACTTGGATAGCCCAACTACTTCATCAAAAGGGAGTGTTGGGTGGATTACTACAAATATTGTGTAAATCAAAGTAGAAATTCAAAAGTGAATATTTGGAGTAAAAACTACAATGCGAATATGATTACCTATTCAAGTAATATTAATAATAATTTGTCAATCAATAAATCCACATAAGAAAGGTGTGAAGTACAAGTTTATTTTAACATAAACTTTTAACGTTAGGTGGTATATCAATGTATGTAAGTAGCAAACTATTTAGTGCGTACATACATACTTTTCAACGTATGTGAGTCTTTTGAAAATCAATAGTAATAATTATTTCCTTCAATATATAAAAATGCTCATAATTTCAACGGTATCATCAGAACAATTATGTATAATCATCCATGCTGAGGTTATGTGTACAATTATTATTGGATGTAGATCTTAAATTGATGGGTATAAATACGCATAATTCGTGTTTCGAATTCGACATAAGTTTACTACAATAGTTAGTTATTTACTTGTCTCTTGTACTGTCACCTACATACATTATATATATAATCATGCTACTATATTATAATGTTGGTGTAAAGCAAATAAACTTCAACGAATATTTCGATGAGTGTGAGAATTTGAAGTAGATTTTCATTTCATGTCAACTAGTCAGCGTCATTTTGAAACATCAATCACCAACTAACCAAGATGGCAATCGCATGCAAGAAGGAATTCATAATTTTCACATGCACAACAAGTGGAAAATAAAATGCATAGTTCAACCTTAATCTCAACCCACTCATTCCTAACAATAAAGTAACAGTTCGTTCATGTCATTTGATGGTGATAAATTATTTAATTTTTCGACTTCTTTCGTTTACAGTAACATACAAAAACAACAAAAGCTTCAGTTTTAATTTTTATAGGATTCACTACCAACGGATGTTTATTTCGGGTGGTCAAAATTGTCAAAAAATGGTTCGTGTAATCAATGACTGTATACCTAACTTAATTATCTTTGAACAATGAACATTTTTTATGAATCAAAACAGCATATATATATTAAAATATTAACTCTAGAGAAGAATGACTATATACATTTAAGTTTTACTCTCAAATGGCTACATCTAAATATTGCAAATATCAATTTCATAACTTTTTATTTCTTCGTCCTCTACTTCAACACAGTAATGATGATGACATCAACCAAAAGGTATTTCTTGTAATGAATGACAATTACACAAAGGGGAAAAAATGGTCATATCTACTTCGTGTGAAAAGTCTTTCAGTCATTTGCAATGTCATACGACGACTGAATAAAAACAAGTAACATAAAAAGATCATACTACTGCATAGACATTCTTTTTACGAATAAGACACTTTTGGTTTAAATTTACGCAAAGTATATTCCGACTGGAAATTGGGTCATGACCATTCTGATATAGAACATACATATATAAATAGTTCATTATCATGTTACTATACTATCAAATAGAGGAATAGCAGGACTACTACACGAATCAAGAAAATGACTCAAAACCTTTTGCAGATCATTTTATTAACTTCGTACAAAATACAATGCAATATGAGTAGTAAGAAAATATGAGTTGGATGTGCATATACGTGAAAAAGTATTTATATTTTTTTTATCATAAAATATTATGTAACATCGTAAAATCTAGGAAACATTTCTGTACAATTTAACTAATACTCTTAATTTTATCTGAGGATAAAAATAAATATCATATTTCATATTAACCTCTACACATATTCTACATAACCGTCACACTACTACTTTTCATTGTCAAACCCATAGTACTCCTCGACCTCATCAGCCCATGAGGTTGATAGAAGAGTTTTCTCTAACTCAGCCTCTCCTTTAATCTGATCCACTCTGGACAAGTTATTTTCAAGAACAGTGGAATTTGAGCAGTCATTGCCAGAAATGCTCAGATCACTTTCTGACTCGCTTGCACTCCTAGAACTTCTCGTCTCCTTTTTGACAGCAGCGCAGTCAAGAAATCCGAGCTCGGCAGAAAATGCAGCTGCAACTGATGAAGTGGTGGAGGTGGAACCAGATGCCTCCGATGTGAAGGACTCGTTGAACTTTTCCAACTCTGACTCATTCGCAGCTAGCTGATCACTTGCCGAAATTGGAAAGTCACTCCAGCAATGCAAGTTTATTCGCCATTGTTTAACGATCCCATCCCAAGCCCTTCGGCTGTATCTTCGATACTTGTTGGGAGTCCTTGGGTGACATGGCTGTCGGTTGTCCCTGCAATTCAAACATTGCAAGACATTAATTTCCAAATGCGATTATTACCCACCATTATATTTTAGTATTTAGTATGGGGGTTCAAGCATGTAGACTTACTTTGGTACAGCTTGCAAATAGTTGAAATATTCCGGTGTATTCTTTCCATATTCAATTTGCTTTGTTCGTCTAGAAATCACTCCCGCATCAGTTTCCTTTTCAAAATTGGCCACATGGCCATCCAAGGGTCGCTTCATTCGGTTCCGAAATTGGGCACTGTCTTTCTTTCCTTCATCGTCAGTTGACGCAGAACGTTTGTAGGTTCTTTGTGCAATTGGAGGCAACACGGAGCATTTCCTGTCAAATTCCTTTGTATTTCGTATTTCAACTTTGACATCGTCCTCGTCATCCTCTTGCTTCCACTCATTATCATTTTCTTTTGGCAGCTCGAAATCAGGGTCCCTCTCACTTTGATGGAGCTCCAACTCGAAGTCTTCGTCAAAATCAACCTCGTGCTTGAAATGCTCACTGCTGTGAAAGCGACCACGCTTAGCCTCTACGGCTTCTCCAGAAGGTCGGATGTCCATCTTTCCAGTTTGTAGAAAACGTACCGTCAGCAGCCTACAACGGAGAAATAATAATCAACCATATTATTATCATATCATATCCTCTCGCAAATCATATCATAAGGCATTAATCAGTGATTAATTGATTTCATGAGGAAATGCATGCATAGGTTATCCAAAGAAGCAGAATAACTAGTTTTTATTTTATCGCGCATGCATATGTGGCACAGGTTTCCACAAAACTCACCTTTTAACGTTAATCCAAATTTCCACCAATTAGCAGAGTAAAAGGACGGGAAACAATCGAGATGACCCAATGGGTGAAAAACCAAAACAATCAACAATCCAACTTCGATTTCACTTCAAGAATCTCATAAACCTTCCAGTTCTGCCCTTCTATGCCAATAAAACGGTTTTCCTTCTGCAAATTATGTAATGAACAATCAACTTGACTGTGATTGTTGTTGACTAATCTTTAAAATCCAAAAGTCCAAACAACGCACATAACAGACTAGATTAGATGCGGATCCAGCAGAGAACACTCTTTCTTCGTACTCAGTACTCACACCAGCATAATTACGCCAACAATTAAAGTTTTAGAACTCGGCATTTAATTCGAAACAGAAACAGTCAAAAATTATTATTATTATTGTTAACAGAGGTGCAGGTTGTTTGTGGCGTAAAACGAGGATGAATGAGAAATGCGAGGCAGAATCACTTTGTTTTTCTCACAACACAACAGATGTAAAGAAAGGTAACACGGAATGATGCTATAAGCGCAGCAGCAGAAGGGGAATGATCTGATCATAATAATTCGTGTTAGTAGTGGAGAGACTAACTAACAACTTGACTTGACATTGACAGCAGCCAAGCTAGCAGCACAAAGCTCTCGCTTCTTATAACTTTTAACACAGCAATTGCAAGAAAAAAAGGAAACCGTGTGGGATGTATCGCAAAGGCTGTCTGAGAGGAATCGCGCCAGTCGTTTTCCCACGTTTATTTCCTTCCAAAAGGAGAAAACAGAGAGAAACAAAGACAAAAAAACGTACACAAATTCATATGAAGCGACTGCGACGCAGTTTTTTTTGGGGTGCGAGTGGACTGGCCATTGTTGCACATCCGTTCCATTATAAGCGTTAGTAGTCTTGCGTGCATAAGTATGCATTTCAAATGGCTTCAATTGCTTTTGTGGTGATGGATGATGTGGCCTGTGGGGGGAAATCGGCGCCCGGTGCGACATAGGGTTCCCTTTGGATTGGAAGTTTTTTTCTTCTTCTGCTGACGAGTGACGCCTATGCTAATGCTCAGTTGCATGACGCCTTAAATCTGTGACTATTAGGGTTTTGTTATGGGGAAGGTTACATTCGATTTGTGACGCGACCTGCGATGCGATGCGAAAAATGTTCAAGGGATCAAGAGACGTCCTCATTAATAAAATACTTGATTGAAAGTCGTAATTTGTCATGAATCATGTAATAAAGGAAGAAATGTAAAAACACGACTTGATGAATTCATTATTCATTCATCTGCATTTGCACAATAATAAATGTACTTTAATTGGCATCTTTATCACAAAAATGAACTGGAAATAGAAGTGTAGTAATAATATAATATGAAAGTTGGCTATAGAAGTTGAAAAGAATGCATTTTTTGAAGTGCAGTGATACTTAAATAATATTTTACCTCTGCGTTTGTATAAGTATTCTGTACCTCTTCTGCTACACATCTTAACTGTATATTTTAACAGTTACTGTTATGTTATGTTTGAATGTGTATCAAAAGGTTAATCAATACTGTATATAAATTAAACGACCAAGAAAGGTCCTATCAAGAGAACATTTTCTTAATATTTTTCGCTGTGTTGGAAATTATAAGAGTCCTTAATTTATATATGTACATACCAAATTCCCATTTTTGTCTAAAAATTCATCTCACTGTTCGTCTCTACAAGGGTACCATTTTTAGACCCTAATGTAAAATAAAGCGTAGGATGATGACGATTTCTAGGTATGAGCTTATCGATCGGATGATATGTAAATTACTAAATACATATAACATTATCTTTTGTGATGTATCAAATTTCAGTTCACATCATCGAGGAAAATTAATGTCAAGCTATCCAGGAAAAGGAAAAGTGAAAGTCGTACATAGCTCATCCAACTTGGATGATCCAAGAAACACCTATCTTTTCCGTGGCATCATTAATATTGAATTGAATATAGTTTCTTTTGATCATTTATCCAACATTGGTTGAATGATAATGATAAGCAGAAGACGGATAATACCTGAATTCTGATACTTATATTTGGCATATCATTAAATTCCAGGGAAGAAAGATTTTCTGAAAACTATTCTGTATCTACTGGCCTTTCATGTAATCATAAAATAACCACGATACTGAAGTTCTAAATATAGTTGTGTTGTTGTTGTATAGTCAAAGGGCAGAATAGGTTGTTACCTTTAGATCTGGAAGAATTCGTGACTCAATAGCACTTGTATATATGAGAAAATCAGGCGTAGGCGGACGACATGTTAGCACAAAACTATGTATTTCGGTTTCTCACACAATGTGCTTAATTTCTACTCTTAATTAAAATATTTTATTTTTAGCATGTCGTATTAAAAAATTTGCTGCTCCTTGGAAAAGCTATATATTCGGTAACTTTGATCTTTGTAATAAAAAAGTGTCTCCGTTTGGAATTAGTATGGGGACAAACACGTAATAATTAATTTAAATGCACTATGAGCATTTAGACTGTGTCAAATAATATATAGTAGTAAATACTACTTAAATGCTTCCTTTGACTCTGCATTTAATTTGCGAACATCAAAGACTGTTTAAATTGGAAATTGTGTTGCATACTGCGGCCACGAGAGACAGACAAGCATGTAAGAAATGACATGATGATAGTCAATAGTGCGTAGTACAATAAAAAACTATAAATTCAAGTTTAGCGTTTCTTCTTCTTGTCACTATCGTGCCAGAGCCCAAACAAGTCAGTGCAGTGTCGACACCACCACCGCACCGATCGTCTTGCTTGAAGGTTGGGTATCATCTAGTTGACTCCTCTTATAACAATAGCGATAAGCCCAAAACGAACATTTATTTTTGCCCAGCATTTTCTTCGCTTATAATCCTAACGTTTAATATCCGATTCAAAATGAAAGCGTTTTTAGTGCTGGCACTTTTTCTGCTACAAGAGATTGCGTTAGCTTTAATGTCATCTTCGGAAAGCGGCGAAGAGACATTAAAGGAACAAACAATTATTCGATCGCTAATTCAAAAAGAAAATGAAATAACGGGTAAAGGCGATCGACAGCACAAAGCCCAGCCACGTTCGCCACAGTACCCGATCGAAATTTTGAAGCAGTTAGAGTTAAATAATAATGAGTGGCCTGCAATCACGAGAGATAGTAAGGGTAGTGGTCCTGGTCCTTCCAGTTTCGTCACCCTGAAAGTTCACAATGAGACCTATTCGAAACGTCGTGACCGCCTATTTCATGTTTGGCTTCCGGCAGAAATCATTGGTAAGTGACATTTTCATATCATTTCTTAACCTTGTCACCAAAGTGCATGCGAACAGTTATTGGCATTACCTTTGACTGTTAACGAGGTATGTTTAAAAAAATATATACTTAGGAATGAATGGATTTAATATCTAGGACTGTTATAAAGTAGGTCACCCAATTTTACACTCTTTGAAATTAGACGTTTAGATTTCAACAAACATTAAGCACTCGTCTATTTTATCAGCATCCGTCATAATCCATACAAACACTCATGGTAAACGCGTCAAGACATTATTGGCGAGACGAGTGAAAGGTACATGTAATATTGTAAATTAGAACCGGGAGACAGGGACCATCTTAACCAGCTAGAAAGCCTTAATAAGCTTGACGTGTTCATTCATACATATACAATATATTGAAGTCATGCATATAATACGTTGCAAAAATTATATTCTTTTTCATTTTTCCTCTGAAATATATGTAATTTATGACTACCAAGAATTATCATTGGGTGACAGTGACAATACGCGCAGGCTTTTTATGTGCAGTTGCACGAGGGATTTTTCCATGAATTTTATTTTAAAGGTTGAATTGGAAGTTTGGCCTAGTTTCTACAAACGTTTGGCACAACTGATGACTGCATTGAGAATTTTAAGTAGGAATTAACTAAAATCGGACTATCGTTAATTTCACTAGCTTTGTCGTTTGTCGTAAGCTACGACTCGTAACTCATGAAAAACCTGTGGTCCATTATTCCCATGTAATCTTCAAGGGGCGACTTGAGACTTATTATATGATTTTTATCCACTTTATGTGTGTGGCAAGCAGTGGGTGAAAGAAGTCATGTATTTTAATTTGCGTCTTACTAATTGAAAAATGAATCAAAATAGCTAGTTAATTAATAATGTATATATAGGTTTCATTTTAGATTACTTAATGTTACGTTACTATACATAGTGCTGATGATAGGCTGGAAGTGGGTTTACATTTTGTAGACATACCTAATGTGTAATGTAGCTAGTGTTAGATTTCTTTTACATTTATAAACCAACAAATGAAAATATTTGTCGTAAATCCTTTGACTAAACATGTTACCTAAAATAAAACATGCGGGTAATGAAAAGCGGGTTAAGTTCAAGAGCTAGCGACAGACAATTGTCTTTCTCGTTGGTCCATAATTTATCCTATAAAAAGAAGAAAGAGGACATTCCGCCTAGACCTCATTTAATCATGGGAATTTTAATAGGTGGGTAGAAAATTAGTAGGAGTTAATTTTGCAATTATTTTAAACACATATAGCGTAGTTCAATAAACTATGCAGCTGCGATGTAATTCTTTTAAAATTCACGCAAAATGCCGTAGTTAAAAATGTTTACACAGTAAATTGCTGGAACATCAATGTTTTTAGGACATCAACTACAACAATTACATAGGCATATTACTAATATTATATCATTGATGTTTTCATTTCATTAACTGATTTGTAAAAATGCTGTGTAAACAAGATATCAATCCCAAATCGTTGTTTTGAATTCCAAAGCGGAAGCATGTATTACCGAGTCACTAATTGTTGGCAACAGGAATATTATATATGTATTTATATATTAATTTTAGTTTCATTCAGCTAAAACAGTTGAATTATAGGGATTGGGTCGTTTGCTGATTGAAACAGCCAGCTGAACGGCAGTAACAAACTAAATGATTACTGCATTTTACTAAATGACTAATTTGCATTTTAAACATCTTTGAACTTATTTCTTGTTGCATTGCGTTGCATTGGTCGCGTCGTGCAGTCATAACTTTTTGGTTGGGTTTAGTTTAGGTACACTGTTGACAGTTTACCGACGGCGTTTTTCATTTTTTCAAAACATATATGCGCCTACCTTCGCATGATGTAATATAAGGTTTTTACACACTGTTATTCAGTCATCTTGTTATTGTTTGTTCGTTATAAATTCGCAATACTGGCACGTAATAATGAGAAAAAGTTAAGGGGTTAAGTAGTCCTCTTAATAGTTAATAATAATAACTTCCTATTTGGGAGCAAAAGAAATTTTCAGATGCATGCATAAACTAGTAATGATCAACGACGCCTTGACTTCTGTCTTACTTAAAACATTGTTTTCGAAGCAAATTCTATTTACAAAATTCAATAATAATCGTTATTGGAATTTGAAGTATGACTGTCGCCAGTCTGAAATGCACTAATATAGTAAATAATATTACTCTACCATGTTTACTACTTACTACCATACTCTACGCTAGTAAAATCTTTTTTTCATTCAGTAATTCAGATCTTTTGCATCATTCTATCCTTTTTGGCTCCAGGTTTCTTACTTTAATCTTTGTTGTTAATTCGCCATTAGCATGGTCATATCTCGCTTAGTTTGTTTTCGAGACGATAACATGTAGAATGAAATATTTTTACGATTTGTTTTTATGGATAAAAGTGACGAATGCATGCATGCAAACATGGTTGCAGGTTCCATAAAAAGGATAAAAATAGGTACAGGACACATCGATAAACACAAACATGCCCACACTTAATTTTATTTTGTTTAAACTTGCTTCCACAGACGCTACGACTATGAACAGGACGATAGTGAGATTTCAGCAAGCTCTGTCACGCGACTATTTTGGAAACTTTACCTCTAGTCAAATTACATTAACTTTACGAGAAGATGCCCAGTTGAGCCCCACAACATATCTGCAAATGTACAGCCACTGGGAAAATGATGCTTTACTGGTACAGCTAAAATTGGCGAATTACTAATTACACACTCTCATTTTCATTGACCACTGTGTATGCATAAAATGTAATATGAGACCTTTTTTTTATTTCAGCACGATTCCATTCAAACTCTGCACCTAAAACAAGGCAGAAAATTTCACACATTTGACATCACAGAATTTATTGCCGTATGCCTAAAGAACAATCTGACAGAGCCAAATTTCATTAACATTGGCTTTCACGTGTATGAAATTCAGGGAAGGGGCATGACGGAGTTGGACTTTACGAGGCTTTTTGATGTCCAAGTGGATTTGCCTCTCATAATGTACTTTTATGGAGGTTTTAGGCCAACTGAAATTGACTCAGAGTAAGTTAATTAGAATTGAATTAGACCCCAGATTGTATGCCTTTGATTAGTGGCAAACTTATTTTAATCTTGTTTTAATTTCTCAATCTCGTTTTCTCAAAAGAACTTCTCTTACGAGGAAGCGAAGATCTATTGGCAGCGCCATTAGTCGAACTGGACGTCGTCCCTCCACCCAATGCCAGCGTCGGAGTTTCAGCGTGAAGCCGGAAGAAGTGGATTGGAACAACGTTGTGGAACCGAAGGTGCTGGACCTTGGTTACTGCTCTGGAACTTGTCCATTTCCACTAGAGGACCAGTACTACAATTTCACCCTTCATTCGTTCCTTTTGGATCGTTACAGGTGCGTACTTTAACATAGATGATGAAACTAGATCTATATGTGCAAAAAGACAAATTACTGATGACGACAATGAATGTTTTGACCTACAGGCTTCATCACGGGTTGAGGGCACCCAATGACTTCCCACACTCTTCTTGCATACCCTTAACGTATAAATCGGTGTCGGTGCTTGAAACGGTAGGAGCGGATCAAATCGAAGCCGGAACCATACGCCATCTTTCCGTTGATAGCTGTGGATGCAGATAATTCGCAAGCAGCAATTTTAATTGTGCTGACGATAACGAATGCCGACGTACCTTTGTATATTTATTATGACTTAATTTATGCTAAAAAATGTACCATTTTTGTGATGACTATGTATTATAACGTATGAGGTAAATTTTATTTTCAAGGTAAAACAGTTTACGTTAGTTTGCTATGCAAGAGTAAATTATAGATAATATAATACAACTTCCATAATTTGTTTCAATTGTGCATGTTTGATTAATCTAAATTATGATAGCAATATTGATAAATAATAAATAAATTCCGTCATTCATTTCTCCAAATTATCTGGGATATTGGTATTTATAAACAAATAAATGTACAGAATCTACAATGAGCTATTTATATACCAAAATTAGCAGCATGCATTTTATTGACGCGTAATGCTTTTAACCGTCGGCTAAATCGAAATTAGCATGAGATGATCAAATTAAAAACGCTTTAACGAAACTCCGTTGTCTTCGTTTAATCGCAGTCGTACAAAGTTTTATCCTGTTGCTGCGTCAGCATTTTAATAATGTGCTTGTCGAAGCTCATCATACTATTACTTACTACCTACCTATACAATTTACAATTAGTCAAACTATTTTCACATCATCGGACCGGATCCCGGTCCTATATTGCCATGAGGGCCGGCGAATTGCTGGCCCGGTGTCATCATTGGCTGACCAAGTGGTGGCCTGACCATTGGACCTGCGCCTGGAACCTAGATTTTAAAAAAATGGATAATATTTTAATGAATACAATGACATTGAACGGGAAAATGATACAAGACTTTACGCATTCATAAACATAAAAATGTTACATACTTGTTGCATAGGTTGTGGTTGTAAAGGTTGCTGAATAGGAGGAGGCGGAGGTTGATTAGGTTGCTGTACTGGTACATCTGGTGGTAGCGCAAGGTTGGCCAAAAGTTCTTGCACAGATGGGAAAATGGAGCATTCCATACTTCCTTGACTGAAATCTGAGAATCGTCTCAGTTGTTGCGATACAACGGCATACTCAGGAGGTGCTAAAAATGCATTAGTAAGGAAATTTCATGAAATCACCTACTGCGAATCTTTGTTCTTCTTCTGAGAAACTGTAAATGCAGTTTTTCAAGTACAGCAAAAAATAACTTACGTGGTCCCATAGCTCGTTTTTCTGCCAATTGTGTCATATTGGTAGTTATTTCGTGTATGAGAGGAACCACTATAAAAGGCACTTTTTCAGGATCTGAGGAGGGATTCATATCTATTTCCATTGGTTGAATATCAGAGTTTGCTCTCGTCAGCAAAAGCTAAAATAAAAAGAATAATTTTTTGAGGAACTCAGCATTCCATTAAGATGCCACCAGCAAGAGTAACTAACAGCCATCCAGCAAGAAAAACTTTGTAAAGCAGTAGTACACTCGCGTAAAAATGCATCATGATCTCATAAAGTTGCAGTTGCACATTGTGCATAAGATTTTTTAATTACATTTTTCTTCCATGAAATTAACTTACGTATAGTAATATCTTGCTCTGAGAAGTTACAATAGCAGACATTCCTTGTGGAATTATGGGCATTGCTGACGGTGGTACAGTAAGACAAAGTTGTACACTCCACTTCCAGTTATGCTGCTCAATTATCGCTGGATTCAACTGGAGACGTATAATCTGTATGCTATCGCGAATGATACGTGTTGGTAATGATATCATTTTTAGAAAAGCGGACAGGCCATTGGGACGGAATGGCGGACAAACCACTTTGGTCATGAAAAACGTTTCCAACAGCTGCAATTATACAAAGTGTCAGCACATTCAGTTTAAACTGCAAACTTTACACATATTTCTGGCCGTTTTTATTGGCAAACTTGCTGATATTCATAATTACCTGCAGCTCTTCTTGGCTCCACGGAATTTGGTTTTCCATTGCTGGTGTGATTTTGATATGTAGACTTTGAAAATAATTTGGGTCTAAACTAACCCTGAATTGCATGGTGTCCGATCTGAAAAGAATTACCCCTGGTTCTTGCTGATTTAGTAAATGCAGCTGTAAACATAAAAAAATATTTTATTACATATATGCATGCATTTGACATAGGTACATATTTTCGTATCAAATAAAAATTTCATATCTGATTTGTCACCGTACATGTTCCTCCGACTGAACTATCCTTTGTAATTGTCTTCTCAAATACGAACAGCCAAGAAACCTTTCCAGAGGTCTGCACGGATAACCATTATTTGAGGTGCCACCGTCGGCAGAAGGTGTGCATAAGATATCTAATGCATCATGAGTGAGAATTGTTGGAATCGCTCCAGCCCATGACCTTTGCGGCAAAACTCTGTTGTGTGCAAGGTTAACTCGATTTTCCATCTAAGTGCACAGGAAACGTTTCACAATGATCACAAGAACATACATACTACATACCCTTTAAACTACAAAGAACCCATTGTCATTCTTTACCTGCCCACTTTGTGGTGAGTGTCCAACTCGAGCTGGAGATGGCCTGGGCATTCCAGGAGAACCAGCCGACGCCCAAGGGCTCTGGGCTGGAGCAGGAGAGCTGTCGGCGTGGAAAAAGGGGGATGGATGGCTTGTGCTGCCCAAGGACGCCATTGCACTAGCAGGCCCGTGACTTGACGTATTGTGATGAGGATTAGGGTTGGGGGATGGAGTAGGTACAGAAAGTGGTCCTCCTGACGGAGAGGGGGCAGGTAGCATTGCAGATGGGCTTGGAACAGGATGAGGAAGCATCGAGGCACTTGGATTAGGAGACTGTTGGCTTATATGGCTCAATGAGGGAGGCGATGCTAAATTTGCTAGTGATGTAGCTGGACTGTATCCGCTCGGTGTCTGCATGATACCATACATTATTGTGATTAGTCATAACTCAGACTCAACCCTTGTGATAAAATCTACAATTTAGACTAGCTCAATTTTACAAACCGGCTGTGGAATATGCGGGCTGGCTGGAGTATGGGGATTCGATCTGCCTGGGGCTGGACTTGAAGGCTTTGCTGTCATAAACGGAGAGGCTGAGCCACCTCCGGGAGTTCCCACGTTGTGGTCCATTTCTAACAGAGTAGAAATGGGGGAAGGCGGATTGTCATCCTCAGATTGAGATCTTCTTCGAAATACCGCATTTTCATCCACATATTTCGACAGAAAAGCCTGAATAAAAATAAAATACTGTTAGCATATGTACAGATAAAAATTGAGGACATTATGAATTCTTAAAAAATATCTACCAACAAACCTTGAGACCCTGCGTTGGTGAAAAATCTCCCAACACTGTAGTCTTGTCAAATTGGGAATATGCGCCATCTCTAATTGATATAAGGCCATCTGGTTGAAACGTAACATCTAAGCAATACACGCTGCAATATACCACTCGGACATGATAAATTGAATGAGGAACCAGTACAAAAGTCTGAACAGGTATCTGTGGTCGTGAATACATAACTCCTAACTGCGGTGTCGTAGGCAGTTTAGAAAGTGAGTAGAGTGGTTCGTATGTTTCGTTGAGAAGTTTCATTAATCCATCAAGCGAGCCCATATTTGAGTTGATATATTGCTGAAGATGTACTCGCAGTAATGTATGGGGATTGTGAGACGTATTTCCACCTGGAATTAAATCGTAAACGCAACACAATTGTGTGTATTAGATCAGACCACGAGTGAAAACAATACCTGATAACAATTCTAAAATACAGTTTTATACTTACCAAATGAAAGTTTGTACACTTTCTCCGCAATGCTGTATGATACAGTAACAATAGCTCCCTTGCTCGGTCCGTACGATAGAATGAGTTTATTCCAGGTAAATGATTTCACTGAAATGGGGCTATTCCTTCCAAACTGACGTAAGCAGTTTGACTTTACGATTAAATGGAAAAGCTTCGCAATTGCTACCCAATCATCAATCATGCTATCGACGACCTTTGGAATGTGTTCTTCAGTAGAGACAATCATGTCGTACGCAAAGTTGACCGGTTTCTCCGCTCCAGGAGTTACACTATTTAGGGTAATAAAATAATTGTACTGAGAGTGTAACAATGCAGTTAATTACAATCTTACAATTTGAGAAACAGTTAAAACCGTACCTCCCCTGTAAGCTACTAAATTTGAGCTCAAGGTTCCATGTTCGAAACCCTCTTAGCTGTGTCTGGTATCTTATATAAGCAGAACTCAGTTGATTATGTAGCTTATCCAATGTTGAGTGAGGAATGCTTGCAAGATCCATTGGAAATCGTAAGATTGGCACAGCCAAACAGGAACCATTGGCTTGATCCATACATCCTCCATGAATCATTTCTCTGCTGGTGAGCTACGGTCATTAAAAAAATTGTGAATACAATTAATTTGTCAGACTATGAAATGTTTTTTAGAAAGAACAACATGTTATGTTAGTGGTATAACTGGCACATTACCTCGGTCATCATTAAAGCATAAGGCAACCTTTCATCGCAAAGTGCGACAATATGTGCTAATTCTGGCACGAAGTAAGGTGGATGTCTGAACTTTTTCGGAGACGGCTCCACAGACTTTTGACCTGCTGACAAGTATCGTCGTTTGCCAATGAGTCGCTCACCCGGGTCAACAACTAAAAGTTATTGATTCGTATTTTGGTAATTTTACTTTCACGTAACAGGAAAGAAATCTATTATATCATGTGCATGCATATTAAAATTCTCAATTTTACCATCTACGTCTGTAAACGGGCCATGTGTAGCTGCAAATGTGTCCAATGGAATAGTACTTGTAGGTTTTAAGTAAAACTTTGGTACAGATCCTCCAACGGTTGCACCAACGGGTAAATCTTCCGTTTCATCTGCAGAAGCCTTTTTGACCATGATAAGGTAAAAGAAGTAGTCCATTTCGTTTGGATGGTCTTCTTTTTCTTTGAACTCTACAATCTACAAAAGCAATTACATGCCATTAAAAACTGAAAAGTCACAGTGTGGATAAAAATATATAGCTACCATTTACACATACCAAAATAGCATATTGGTGCTTTTGAAACTTTATGGTTAATCTTGTAGGGCCAATTTTGCTGAGGATTGGATTTTCTTCCCACTTTAATAAAGTTATTTTCTCTGCACAACTGGCGGGTAAATGTTGTAGTGTTTTTTCACACCTTTTCTCCGTAACCCAATACCTAGAAATAGTAAATGAGCGTAAACATTGGAGATTTATATACAAGTAAAACAATGAACATGGCATTTTGGTAGATAATGTAAAAAAAACTTACCTGAGTTGTGACAACAGCGCTTTCAGTTTTACTGGATCAGGGCTCACCGAGTTCAGGGCCTGCTGTATTTCATTTACCACGGGAGGAGATGGTTCAAATTGAGGAATGTGCACCAAATACGAACCAGTATGGATATTCACAGCTACTAGCAATTGTTCTGACCTACAATATGAGATGTTTTATCAAGACAAAATTCACCGAAGTCATCATACAATAGAAATTATTTAAAAAATATTGTTTCCATACTTGAAACAGTTTGTAAGAATTGGGATGCTTAAAATCGGTGGCGATCCTTGAAGAGTGCAATCCATTCCCAGAAAGTGTTCTACTTCCTTTTTTAGTTCCGTCAGGCGATTTTTACTTCGTAAATATACTGTTTGAACCAATATTTTCTCTAGTTGGTTGTGCTTGAGTCCTTCCTCAGTTTGTATTGTTTCTTCGGAAGATAAAGGCGGCTGATGAGATACCCCAAGCGGTTGGGCAGGATCACTGTAGTCTACAGAGATGATTACACGATATCCAAGTTCAGCTTTTGGATCTAATGCGCTAAGTTCTCTGTTAAAGTACAAAAGTAAACAGATAAGTACACACACACTTTAATGGGTTAAGCTCAGCATTTTTCTATAAAGTGACATTTGTAACTGTAACCTACTTCCAATAGCCCAGAATAATAGATCGCCCAACTGCATACTCTTCAACGGTTAGGAAGTCGCCTAGTCGCTCTCTGCACAGTTTCAGCACCTGAGAGTATAGCACTTCCAATTGTAACGACTGTGCGAAAATATGAAGGATGTCATATAGCTCCCTAAGAGGTGCTGGTGAATTATCAATACGAGACTGCGCCAAGCTGTGCATGTAATTAATTTGTAACGGATGCACAAGTGACATTCCATCGCCAATTTCCTTGTCTTCGACAAGAATATCTATTTCAATTATCCTCCAAGGGGAGTTTAGAGCATCGCCCAGGACAGTTAAAGAAACCTCAAACTCATTGTCAACTCGGAATACTACTCTGCCTTGCTCAATCTATAAAATAGAATAACATTTATTGAGATTATATATAAATGTCGGCGTATTCTAGTAAATCATAACTGCACTTAAGGTTAACAATAATGTGCCTTACTCTGAGATTCCGCATTTGAGACGGCAACTCGGTGGTAACAAGCCTATGCAGTATTACTTGATTTAATTTGGAGAGGACAAATTTCTTGTCCGACACTGATATTGGGTCCACGGGTACAATTTTTTCCTAATTAAAGCAAACATTAAAACATTCATTACTCACCAATGAAAAAATGTATTGACTGGACACAATTTCTGATTTATTATTATTTATATAGAAATTAAGTACCCTGATGCAATTTGGAAGGCGATTGTATGTTCCAGTAGTTAATACTTCCACAGCTGCCGGTATGTGAAAATTTGGGAGTCTAGCATGAACTAGAGTTTCCCTTGCCATTCGAGACAAAAAATCGGCAGTTTCCACAAACAGCATAGACTGCTTCTCTAAAAACCCCATGATTTGCTGAAATAGCACAATAATCATCATTAATTATTGCAATTCACTACTGTTCCAATTTGCTGTTAACAATACGAATAGCAAAATGTAACTTACCACCGATTTGTCTACTTTTGTTGCTGAAGATGCCCATTTAACCAGTCCCAAAAGCCTTACAGCTAGCAAGCGAGTTCTAGCAGAAAAGTTGAAAATTTCCTGCTTCCGCTCCATATCCGTTTTCCTTGGGAGCCTATATCATTAAAATAAAAACGTAAACGTAGGACCTGATTCAGTTAATATTGGATAATCATAAAGGATAATTAATTTGTCTTACAGTTCCGCCAATACTGTCAAATCATGGTATGTCCTCTGAACGATGAAATCAATAAGCAATGCCAGAGGAATACTTGACCCAGGAGGCTGCTGTTGAGCCACCATTAGTTGACCCTGTGGAACTTGGGGTTGCATCGGCGGACCCTGATTATTATGGGGTACCGCCATTGTTGTCGGTGTCAAAGGATTTCTTTCCATCATTGCCAAAGGAGGAGGACCTAACTGAGCTGGAGAAGCCATGCCACCCCCGAAACTGCTTTGCTTCATCATTTTTAATCAGTGCGCACAGCTCACTTTAACTGCGAAGCTTATTCACTGCCAATATTATAAGTTCACCAAAGTCTACTCATACATAATTGCATAAATGTGTCAACTGATTGGCTATGTGTACATATAACACAACAATCATCAATCAGTAGCAAATTTGCACTGCTGAACTGTTCGCCATGAGCTTACTAAACCCGACAAATTTACTGTCTCTCACCGGTTCCACTTTCCAAACCGTATTTTGACGTGTATAAAAATGATAATTGCGAATTTAATTTATATGACTTTATTCACATATTTCCGTAGTTAAAACACCACCAACCAACATAACAACTTCCGCAAGCCGCATTTACTAACAGTCACTCATCTTATTATTTAAATTTGTCTTAATGTTTGTACTCCACAACAAAGGCCATTGATTTTATTCCAATTGCTTGGCTTAATGCGCACGGGCATTACCAGCACACCTTTTCTCACTGATTGATCACTAATCAACATTAATCAGTTTAATTTAAATTCGATTTTAAAACTGTACGCATCCTTTGCATTATTGCTTTGAGATGTACATACCAAACCAACAACACATACACAAATGTTGTTGGTGAGCTCAGTGAAAACTGTCTTTTCCGTAAAAAAAAGTGTTGAGTTCAAGTCATTCAGTCAGCAGCAAGGAAAAGAAGCACAGTGGTGAGGAGTCTCGGGGAGTAACACAAGTGAAGGTGCTAAAAGCTAACGTTGTAAGATTGAAAGATGTTCTATCTGGTAATGTTGATGATACCAAATGCGCTTCTCCTATTGGCTCAAATTTGTTCATACAAATGTATCTATTGTCGCTGTGTTAATGTTTTGTGGGGCATCTTGCGATTTCCAATCACTGCTGACGGACTGCTGGTAACCCAACTGGTTTTGTTGTTGTCTTTTGTCTTTTCCCTTGTTTGTTGAATATCTAATCAAGTTTTTTAAATGCCAGACGAAGATAAGTTGTCAGTTTTCCAGGTCTAAGTTATCATTGTCCATCCGTAATCATCGCAATCACAGAAACTAATCCAGTTAGGAGCGCGGATTGAAGGAAATTTGTGTCTTCCTGTCTTTTTACTGTGCTGGAAGTGGAGTGAAGTAAGTTGTAATTTTAAAAAATATGGTAAAAATTGTTAGGAGTGTTATTTTTATGAAAACCAAACGAAGAAATATGGCTAATCGTAACAGCATTATATTGCGTTTTATTATATCGCTAATGTTTATGTTTAATTAATCATTAATTGCAGGGGTGTCAGAGGTCCTTCACTTTCACTTGAGATTGAGGCTTGATCAGCATCCTGGCAGTTGGGGAAAGAGCGTGGAAACTGAACAGAGAAGAGTATCATCATTCATCATAATGTCTGGATTTACTGAAAGCGCTTTTGAGCGCAAGCTGGCGGAATTAAATCAGTCTCAGCAGAGTATTCAAGGTTTATCGGTGTGGCTGGTGCATCATAGAAAACATCATAATGGAATTGTGAAGATTTGGTACAAGGAATTCCTCAAAGGTATACTTTTGTGATAAAACTAACTGTATGTTGTTTTGTGCTTCACTGTTACTTTTGTAATCGTGCTATTCAAAATTTAAACTATTTTTTTTTTGTTAAAAGCTCAAGAACATAGAAAGCTTACTTTTGTCTACTTGGCCAACGATGTCATTCAGAACAGCCGAAAGAAAGGAGGTGAATTTGGCAAATCATTTGCTCCTATACTCAAAAAGACGTTCGAGCACATGGCGAGAATACCTGACGAAAAGACCAAAAGCTGCATTCTGCGGATATTGAAGATTTGGGAAGATAGAGGAATATATGAAGTGAACCTGATAAGGGATTTTGAAAGCTCCTATCGTAAAGCGTGGAATGATTTGCATGGGTCTGATTTTCAAGAACTTTTGGCAGAAGATGGAACGAAAACACCTCCCCAACGTAGCTCCTCCAGTAGCTCCAGTAAATCTAAAGGTGTGCATAAATTTTTGAAGCAACGCAATTTATGTAATTGCTCTTATTGGAGCGTTAACTTTACTACATATTATACCCCGTACAATACTAATTTTGTACCTCGCTTTATGTAGAAAAATCAAAGGACAAGGATCGTGATCGCAAGCATCGACACTCTCATGAAGGCGGTGACCCTCCTCAGAAACGTTCCAGGTCTAAAAAGGAAGAACTTGAAACTGCATTGAGGAAGCGAAACATGGAAGCTACAAACACAATTGACGAGTGGGAAGTTGATGGTGTAACGCAGTTAGAAATTAAGTTGTCACCTAGCCCATACAAAGAACCTCCTACGGAAGATGATCTCATTCAAATGGTCAAAGTATGATACCACAAAAATCTTGATTATTTTGTAAAACTACACTTTCGCTTTTTAATTGCCTATGTTATCTCATGCATGTACTTTTTCAATTTGTACACATCCAGGATTTGGACAAGATGCCAAGTACTGATGCGATTACTCGTGGCAAGATCGCAAATCTTCCTACAGAAGTCTCTGATATTGCCGGAGTTGATGTAATTTGCGTAGACTCAGATGTCTCAAGGGTGCTCCAAAGGAAGATCAAGTCAGCTGCCGATCTTCTTCATGATTATAATGGAAAACTTGATTTAGAGCTAGATGACAGGAAGAAAGCGTCCATGAAATTGCAAGACTTTATTCATTTTCAAAAAGATCTACTAACACAAGCGGAGCATAGATTAGAGGTAAGTTACTTTTGTAATCAATACCCACATTACCCATTTGTATGAAAGTATTACAGATATTGATAGTTATGAATGAAATGAAATACAAAACTGATGGAGCAAATTTAATTATCTTGTTCTACAGGAACATCAAAATCATTTAAAGATACTGTCGAAAAAGTTTGAAGAAATGAAAGCACACGTGTTGAGCATGCCCGACCTAACCAAACTACCTTCTGTACATGACGGACTAGCTCCATTACCGAGTGCAGGGGACTTGTTCAATGTCTAACAATGTTTCGATTGCAGAAAAGTATTTAACGTTTGGAAATGAGGAATTATATCTGCCGCATTTTGTAAATAAAATCATATTTCGTTATTCAGAACATTTTTATTTGGTACTTTATTCATGATTATTTCGATAATGTAATTAAAGCTGCTACTATTTAAGAAAATTAAGCCTTAAAACATTATGAACATATTCATATTTCGACAACTTTACAAGAGATTTCAAATAAATACGCATCCAACACAGTTAAGAGTTCATACATGAAGCTACTCGTTTGTTTATGACGAAAGCAAAGGGAATGGACAAAAATGAGATCAATTATAGTTTACTAGAAAGATAAAAAAATGAGAAGGCTTCGCTTGTGGTTGTTACTAAATTAACCCATGTATTTATTTTCATATAATTAAATTCCAGCTGCGGGGTTCGTTTGTACGGTTTTGTTATTTCCAGTTCCACCATATCGAATCTCATATTTGAATATATTGTTTGTAGTTTGTACTTTTTACGTTTTCTTCACCCATTCAGCTTGGTCGGCTTCATCAAGTCTACGAGATAGAAAAGATATTTGCTTGGTCAAAATCTGTAAGTCTCTATCCGTCTTTAACTTTATAGTATCTGGATTGACAACATTTTCCAAAGATGAAATCCTCGTTTCAAGACGCCTAACTTTCTCCCTGATTGAATCCTCAGTTCCGTTGGCGTCGCTGTTGGAGTTTGTGGGTTTTACTGTTAGGAAGAGAAAGTTTATTTTCAAAACATTCGCTTTTTACATCTTCATAATAGGAGAAAATAGATGAAAAGGCAGGTATATATTTTTCACCATTTTGATTGGGGCGATACACCTTTATCTCGACGTTTGAACATTTATGTAGTAATGACCAGGGAATTAAATGGCCTTCGTAATAAACTTTAATGATGGAATCCCTCGGTAATCCAAATTGCCTTATACAGGCTTCACGGTCATTCGGCCAGATTTCCGTGTTTTGAAGGAGCTCCGTACGCTCTTCTATACTGTTATCCACCTTTGATACTGAACCATCTTCTGATCCATTAGCCTTTGTTAAATCATGACGAACTAGCTTGATTTCTTTTCTGGATGCTTCCATTGTATAATTAGAATTATAACTCTATGAAGTATTCTGCGGCAGAATTTCTACCAATCTCCAAACTTGAAACTCTAACCCGGAAGCAGACACAACTTGTGTGGTCTTTAGTACATTCACCCTTTTTACTTTCTCATGCACAAACTTTCTCTTACAATTGTTCTTGCACTTTTTCCAACTATGATACAGGTGTGTATGCTTTCTCCTCGTAGTAGTATCGTATTTACATTAAAACTACAGACAGTACAACTGATGTACATATAGAACAACTTCTATGCATTTTAATTATATTACCAATTACTGTAAATTATTATAGGAATGATAAAAAATTAGTCATAAAATTGTGTGTATATTTGGCAGAAAGTTTATTCTGTTACTCTCCGTTCTTTATAATGTCTACTGCCTTAACATATTATCATCCATGGGTGCAGAAAAACATAGCATGGAATATATGGACGAGATCAAATCAATATCCGCATTCCATATAGGTGCTGGTAAGTTAGTGAATCTGAATATATAGTCAAGTTAAGTTCTTTTGCTAAATGGTTATATACATACCTAATATGAATTATATCAGCATATTCGAATTTCTGGATTTTACATTGCCTAAAAATTCCTAACATTGTTTAGATATCCTAAATTGATTTTATTATGTGCATCTAATTTTCCATAAAATATTAAATTATGTACTTGTTGAATCAGATCAAAAAATGTTCTACTTACTACGCATCTCTCCTCTTGAAATCTACATTGCAAAATTATGACATGCTAGATACTATATAAAGTGACGGTTGTGCATACACGTTGGCAATTGGCTGGTACATAATTATATCCGTCGTACGTACGGTCGCACGCACAGTAAAGAGTAAGCTCCGAGTCGATCTACAATCCAACAAAATGGTTTCCAGTCAGTCACAATTTTTTTCTTTGCAGAAGTGATTCTGTTACGGCTGCCTCACACGAACCAGCGACGATCATCGAAGTAGTAGTGGCATTAGAAAGCGAATGAACAAAGCGCAGAATTGTTCAAAAGGCACAGTATCTTCAATGGCAATACAAACAGTACTCATTTAAGAAAAGTATAAAATGATGCAAATTTGTAAATATTGGAAGTTTTTTAATGATTAATATGATAAGGACTCATTAACTACTGTTACTTGACTTGTACTTTCCATTTCCAGTTGGAAATCAAAAAGTCTCACTTTACCCCGCGTGGTCAACAGGATAAAAATGTATGAGGTTTCATGTTTCATCTATTTCATTCATGCCTCCTGTCCAATTAAATAAAACAATCGCAATCATTTCTAACCATCATGATGGTTTGGCATTTGGCAGATTTTGTACTGCTGAAAACGCGTGTAACGCTGTACAAAACGGCACGCTATAATCAAATGAAACACTACTGTGTTACGAATGTAGATTAAATTCCTGCTTTTCTGTTATTATCAAAACTCGTGCTGCTTTTATCAGGCATTTTTGTCGTGGTTTTGTAAACTTTTCCTTATATTTTTCCCATCAAAATAGGATACAGTATGTGCAGAATCTTGCAAACAAGAAAAAAACATTGACAATAGTTGATCACATTACTATAACGTGCCGAGTTAATGGTAACCGAGAACTGAACAGAGTGGGGACAGATAGCAAAATACTTTTCTTTCTCACTATTGAATTTTTCATGCATTGCATATAAATATAAGTGTAATGTAATTTTGTACCATGCTGAGTTTATTACAAGCTTTACAGGATTCACAAATAACGCCATCATTAAAAAAATTGAAACTTTGCATGAGAGTGTGCGAGTAGTGCAGGAGAGTCTACTAGAGTCATAACACTAACACACTTTTACAGTAAAAAAGCAACAAGATTTTATTTCTTCATCATCATCATCATCATTGCAATTTACTATCATCCCATCATTTTCATTTTGCTCTTTTTTCATGCTGTCCTGCATTATAACTTTTTTTCATCTCATTGTCTACCTCGTCTATATGCAATATGCAATACTAAAATCCAAAAAAGTCAGTCAATCCAATTGTATAATTTTTTTGTTCGTGCTTGTGCTTGCTTTTGTATGCTTTTTAACACTCGTTCAAGTCGTGGATTTCCGTACCGATTTCAGCTGATGTGAAGTTGATTACCCGTAATGAAGACGACGTATACTCTCGCCTGTCGTCTGTCGTCCCAAGAAAAAGGTAAAGGCTTTACCGTAAAGGTATAAAAAAAGTATTGTGAGTCTTTCTCTCTAATTTTTTTTCTGCTCACATATCGTTACTCTCGTCTCGTGCTTTTACAGAATACAGAGAAACAGCGTATTATTGTGCACTGTTTACTCGGTAGGATACCCACAGGCTACAAAAGTTTACCTGATTTGGGAGATATGTGAAGCGTCTTGAGCGTTTTGTACCACATTGCCCCATTTCCCAAACCAAAATCATATTTGATGTATTTTTTTAATTCTCACTGCAATCATCATTAGTGTATGAAAAGTATCTGGCTGCCAAATTTTTATGGAACTTTTCATATATAGAGGAGAATGAGACATATTTCATATTATCCACCTGTTTGAAATTGAACAATGGAAATGTCAGGGTTCCTTCCTCGGACAACCTTATTTGGAAACTTTTGCGCAGCAAGCATTACATTACTACGAAATTGTTAACTTCCATTATGGAACTTCCAACCGTTGATGTCATATTGCCCCATAATCCACGATCTATTGGATTAGCAGTGGACAGGACAGTGGGAAATGGGGCAATATGACACAATAGAGCAATGGGGATTCCCCATTGGGGAAATTACATGGTCTACTCACTATTTTAGCATAACAAGCTTATTGAATTAGTATTAAACATCGGGACTGGATAAATCTAGACTCCAGACTATTTCTAGATACTGATTAGCACAATTAACACTTCTTGGCCATACACATTTCTGCTGGAGGTCTAATTTTGTGGCCTGGGGATCATGCATGAAATTATGTATCTGTATCGTTTACTTGCCCGAGCAATAGTGAATCGAGGAAAATATTTTTTTTTCTGTACTGCTGTGTTTTGTTTGTTTGTATACACACACACTCAACACTTTGCAGTGGAGTAGAGCAGGAGCAGCAGGGCAGATGATGTTCATGATACGACGGACGACGGAGAGGATGTGTGAAAAAGAGTAAATATGCAGGTTAAAGTGGTAGAAGAAAAGGAAGAAAAGAGACGACTACGACGCATAATGCACTTTTCTGACTGACTGTCGATCTTCTGTTTTTTTTGCAGTTCTTGTAATTCGGCCAGGCAGCAGGTCACACAAAAACTGCCGTACAGCAACAGCAGCGTAATCACCTCTCTCATCGCCAGCCAGCCATAATTTTTTTAATAACCAGTAGTCATAATAATTACTCATAAAAGTAATCTTGAACACTGACTGGCAGTATGAGAACATTAAGAAAAGCGGATGTCATAGTCAAAGACAGTTAAAAGTAGCTCCTCTCTCACATAAATGATTTATAGTTAGTTTGATTGGAAGGTTTTGTTACGAGTGTTTAATAAAAATGTTACAGAATAATAATATTAGTAATACAAGTACCTTATCAATTTCCACACGCCCACGCACCACGCAGCATTTTATTCCTGCCATCCCATCGTAACTGGGAAAGTGTAACAGCAACTGTGAAGGTGAGTATAGTCTGATTTGTGACGAGTAATGTGATTAGTAATGAAGATGGAATTGGTGATTTAATTAATGGCATGTTCTATAATAGTGCTAAATGACGATAATATATTTTGTAATATTCTTGTTCACACAGGTAGCTTCTCTGAGTTTCTCGTAGTCGACCCCAGCCTTGAAAGCCGTTTATTTTGGACTGGTGGACTAGTCTGTTGGTAAGTTGGGTTTAGTCCAATTGAGTAAAAACATGTACCTATACATCTGTGTTTACTGTTTACTGATGCAATGTTGTCGAGAAATGATATGTCAATAAGTCAATGACATATTACTGCTTTTTTTGTTCACTTGTCGCTTACGCAGTATTTTCATGAATAGGCTTTCACTTTTGTGGATAGGAGTGAGACGCACAATCATGGGAGGAGCGGTTAGTTCTGGAGAGTCGAATGATGACTTGATCGATAATTTGTTGGAAGCAGATTACATTAAGGTATGGGAAACTTTTATTGTGTCAAGTTTGGAACCTGGAAAGTTTCCTGTGTGCAAAGACTGGACAGGGAACTTTCACTCATTTCACTCAAATCATCCATTGCTTATTATGTACACCATGTTTTGAAGAATGCCATAATCTAAGAACTTTCTTTCTGATTTTCTCCAGTCTCCTCTGGTCGAGCGAGTGTTTAGAGCAGTTGACAGGGCTTTCTATTACACTGAACCGTACAAACAGAATGCATACAAGGATTTGGCGTGGAAGGATGGAAATTTGCATCTGTCAGCTCCGTGTATTTATTCTGAAGTTTTGGAGAATTTGTTTTTGGAGAAGGGAATGTGTTTCCTGAATATTGGATCCGGCTGCGGGTACTTTTCAACGCTTTGTGGCTTAATTTTGGGAAAGAGTGGGACAAATCATGGAATAGAACTGTACCCGGATGTCGTAAATTACGCAAGGTATGAAATGCTGACTACTGACTCATAATATAATTAGTTTAGTCATTAGTCAGTTTAGCTCATAAAAATTTTGCTATAATAATCCTTTTAACGCTTATAGGCTTAAACTGGAAGAATTTCAACAAACGTCACCTGCTATAGACGAATTTGACTTTTGTCCTCCTGAATTTACTGTCGGAAATTGCTTGGATGCCATTCCAGCTTCAAAGCGTTACGACCGGATCTATTGTGGTGCTGCAGCAAGTAATGAGTATGTAGCCAGTCTCGTCGACATGCTCAAGGTATAAAAATTTGCAAAAACAATTATGTCGTTCCATGGAACTGTAGCTGATGATGATGTCATTCTGTCATTTAAGATTGGTGGCATTTGCGTCGTTCCTGTTGGGGATTCGCTTATCCAGATTACGCGCACAGAGGATAAAAAAGACGAACGAAAAGTTTTGTTACCTGTATCATTTGCAACTCTAGTGACACCCAAAGAAAACACACCGAGGGTTGCTGTTGAATTACGTAAGTGAAGCTAATAATTATTCATACATTACATTTTACCACCGTTTCCACCTTATGTTTTCTTTATCGTGAATGATTTTGTTTTAAAGCGGAATTGGCTCCGAAGAAGTTGACTGAAATGTGCCGTTCGGAAATTCGTACAGCGATGAGGCAAACTATTAATTATCCTGAACCGAAATGTCTTGGAGAAGAAAACCGAAAAAAGAAGCGAAAACGACGCCAGGAACGGCGCCGTGCAAGTAGATTGGTCGTAGTGCAGCGCCGCAGATCAGGGTATATAACAATATTAATTTATCCTGTTTTACTTAATTGGCTTACTTTTTAATACCTTCAAAAATAATAAAAATTGCCATTTGTGGAATTGATCATTACAGTAGTGACGTCGATGGAGACAACGGATTTGTCGCTATTGCGTACTCAATGGGTAGCAATAGTTCTGATGAAGACAGAAATCTAGACGGTGACATAAATGATGCGAATCAGGATGATAACGTCGAAGAGCCCATTGTGAATTCTAATGGCACTTTGAATGAGGATCCAGCAAATCCAGATGGGAACGATGATGTGATTATGGAACCTACAGAAGAGTCTCATCCTGCCCCAGATGCTGCGGTGGAGTCGGGCTCCAGTGAATGTACAGGAAACAATGACGCATCATCAAACGGCTCTCCAGATGCCGAAAATGTGGCTTCAGGTTCCAGGAATGGGGTTGCTGTTGTTTCCGGATCCTGTTCTTTCTATTCAATGGCCAACAGTGCTCGAAAGCCTCCTGGAGAAAACGGCGAGCGACGAGATTCTGCCGTCCGTCGACCCGAGAGACGAAGTGCCAGTGCCACTGTCGCTTCAAGAGGCAGATCAGCAACATCAGCGCCCCGATCTGCAAGAACGGCTAGGAATTACAGAACAGGGGCCGAGTCCCTGCTGGGAAGAATTCGAGAGTTGGTCAGAGCGCGACAGCATGATCTTGAATCCATGCGAAGACAGTTTCAGAGGAATAGTGGTAGTGATGCTGATCATAGCAGGAGTCGTTCCACCAGCGGCAGGGAAGATAATAACACTGATGACAACGCAGAATCGCCTCCAGCTAGACCGGAAAATGGTGTTGAGAATGGCGCCCTGGAGGCACTGAATACAGATGCATCATCATCTGAAAGTTCTCCGTGTGCAACGGCAACGAGCACTTCTTCCGACGAAGAAGTTGGGACGACTGAAATCCAGAGTGATGGAAAGAAGAAGAGGAGTCGAAAGGAGATGGAAGCGTCTAAAAATGAACCCAAACCTGATCCTTTGCTAATCAATCCTTGTTCAGTACAAATGCGTAAGAAAATACTGGCACTTCCGCTACCCCCTGCTCTTAAAGTGTACTTGAACTATGAGAGAAAACTCTACTATTAATGGAAGCAAATAATCGAATTTATAAATTTGCTATATAATACAGCAGTGAGCATTGGGAATCAGATAGAAATGTCAGATTGAAATGGATTTTTCGTATGGTACTAATGTAACAATATAGTATGTAGCAATTATTCGCTAAAATAATTTAAAACGATTCGTCTAGAGTTAAGTATTTGTATGTTAGTATCAGCTTTTATGCCGCGCGCGCCCTGAGAAAATATGCGGTGATGAATGCGAACACGATTATATGATTAAATGTTTAACATAACTTTTGAATCAAATGAAATGCTTGTCAAACTGAACGGCATCGTACATTTTATAAGTTTTACAATCTATTGTAAATGTGCCAGGAAAGTGCAACCTCTCTAAACCTTCAGTTTCTAAAACTTGTTCTAACAACCAAAGCAGAACTTTCCGGACTGTTCAGATTAATTACAGACGATGACATTGTAATTGGCAGGTTGTAATGAAAGTTATTAGAGAGATTGCACTTCCCTTGGTCAGTATTTAAGACTTTGATCTATACCTTCATGAAATGATGAAAACAATCAACTTTGCGTTTCTTTTTGTCAATAATTAACTTGTTGTAGTTTTGAGCACTCAGAATAGTGCAATGTAACGGATAATTCAGCATAGTTATCAGTAAGTCAGAAGACTAAACGCGCGTTAGGTAATTGTACAATAAGCACATTTGACATGATGACTATGGCGCATAAAAGTACTTTTCATTACTTGCAAATGAATAATTGTACTACTTTCACAAGTAGCAATTCTGTCCAACAATTAATTGTCTGTTATATAACAAATTGCCTGGAAGGAGTTATCGATACGTTTGAACTGAGAAAGGGGTCGCAATGTAAGTCGTGGGCATGTACTTTCCGTTATTCATGAAGCAACAGTAAATTTAAAATTGCTTGATATTTTCAAAGTTGTGATTTGTGATAGAAGGAGTATGTTTGAACGTGCGTCGTCGTCGGCGTCGAAAATTAGGCCAATATAGGTACTTAGCACGATCTAGGAGTTGTAATAAATTGAAGTCGATGCAAAACCGTAAATGCAATTATATTAGTCGTTGTAGGTATTAAACGAAACATTATTATTATTATTATTACAACACCAAATTTCTATGTAAAATATGCTAATAAAATGAATTAAAAAATAAAAATTGAAACTTTCTTTAATAGACAACGACAAAAGTTTGTTTCATGTTTTTTAGCAGGTACGTCATTTTATTAAAGTCCATAAATTCATACTTGAGTTAATACAATACTGTGGTAGTCATTACAATAGTTAATTTTTGTATACCCAGAAAGCACTGCAAGTAGTCCATTAAACTTACAATACTTCAATTTCTTACTTGTACAAAAAATAGCGGTGTGCACAAATTCATTTGAAACTATGTACAAGCAAACCCTTACGATCCACTGCCTTGCATGTTCCATAGTCTGTGGTACAAACCCTTCTTTTGAAGGAGTTCATTGTGTGACCCGTATTCATGGACTTCCCCATGATTTATCACAATAATTTTATCTACGTTTTGAATGGACGAAAGCCTATGTGCAATAGTAATGGACGTTCGGCCACTACTAGCTTCGTCCAAAGCGGCTTGAACCACTTGTTCGCTCTCTGTATCAAGAGCTGAGGTTGCTTCATCCAACAACAGAATCTGTACAAGACAACCTTGGATTAGTGATGGCCTATTATAATGAGTGATAGGTTATGAAAAAAAGTATATCACAAATTCTCTCGTACCTTTGGATTCCGCACCAGTGCACGAGCGATAGCAACTCTATAAACACAATGCAAAAAACAAGTTATTATCAAATAAAAAATGTATCAAAAGATTATTGGATACCTATTGATTGCTTTATATTCCTCCTACCTCTGTTTCTGTCCTCCACTAAGTTGCGTTCCCATTTCTCCAACACGAGTTTCGTATCCCTGAAAGTACAATGAAACAACATGTATGTCATGAAAAATTGCATTTTAAAAACTGACAGTTTTAGAATCTTGTGCGCCTCATATCGTAATGAACCGTAGAAATATGCATAATAGAACGTTTGTTACCGCGGGCAGAGCTGCAATGAAGCTGTGAATATTAGCCATTTTTGCTGCGTTGATGATCTCATCCATTGTCACGTTTCGACCGTTGTCTCCATATGCAATATTTTGTCCGATTGTTCTATCGAATAAAGCAGGCTCTTGTGCTACGATGGCCATTTGTGAACGGAGAGAATCCACCTGAAGTGCGCCAACGTCCTGATTGTCCAGTCTCTGTATAAGTGAGGTGAAAATATTATTTAAAATTCACAGTTTCCCCAAAAACCCAATGATTTCTTTATGTAATTTAATCCAGTATTTACATACCACTTTTCCAGAAATGGGATCATAAAATCGCAGAATAAGTTGAATGGTTGTACTTTTACCGCAACCACTTGGGCCTGTATAGAAGAATTATTGATTACATATTGATTAAAATATTACGAAGAGTATCGTACTGATTTGCTTTACAGCTTATCATGTGAACTTACCGACTAAAGCAACAGAAGTTCCTGGTTGAACCTCCAACGATAGGCTTTTCAAGATTTTTGCAGTAGGACGAGTAGGATAGTGGAATGCGATTTGTTCAAATTTCACTGAACCCTGCGAGTTCCTCTGTAAGCCAGAAGCATAAAACGGGTTGCATTACTACTGATAATGATTCACACAAGTTTGCCCAATGTCAAATCTTTGATCAGTACGTACCATTTGGAGTCCAACACCTGGGGAATTTTCAATTTTGGGTTTCCGATCCAATAGCATCAAAATCCTTGCTCCAGAAATCTTTGCTTTGTTATAGTTTGGTGCAAATGCAAGTGATTGACCAATCATCATTGTTCCAAAAATTAAAGCTTCTCCAACCCTACGGAAAATGTAATGATGAATGATAGATGTAGGTATGCTACAAGAGACAAAGTAACAAAGACAGACATTTCCACTACATTACTTGTATACTTACTTGAAAACTTCTCCGTATTGCATGCCTTCATTTTCCACCAGATATGCACCGTAGTAATTAACGGCAGAGTAGGCAAAGAATGGAACCGACTGGGAAAATCCAAACACAAATCCACGCAAAAGGTTAACTTTGAGGGCATCTCTGGTAAAATGAAAGATTGGAGAATAAAATTATAGAAATACAATAAATGCGAGCTCATTGAATGAACTTCATTCGTATTCAAAGTATAAATATAAAGTAGCCTGTCAACCTACTTGTGGCTTTTGGACAACAATTCGGTGTACATTTTGACAAAGGATCTTTCCTTACAGAGACTGGCAACTGTTCTAATGTTTGATACAGCTTGCACAGCGATTTTACTTGATTCTTCGACCGCTTTCTTTTCACCGATATTCTGTCCAAAAAGTAGTAATCCCTGAAAGTACGTCGCGACAATGACCAGAGGCACAAAAGCAAGTGCTACCGCTCCCAATTTTGGCTTGTAATACATGGCCAAACTAATGGCTATCGTGATTGTGGAGACAGACTGCACAATTGTTCCTACCCTACTTCCAGTAGCCTGCAAAATGACAAGATATTATTGGTTTTTGATAAGAATTCCAACATTAACGTATCCTGGAAAATAAACTGTTTCACGTTACCCCTTGAACAGAAGCAGCGTCACCAGACAGACGTGCCAGCAGAGACCCGATATTATTCTGTACTTCATCAAACCAACCCAATTCCTGGCGCAACATGGCTGCAAATGAAAGCTTCCGAAGTCGCTGAGTCAGAGCTTCACCAGCTAAACTGAACATAAATAGTTGCAAAAACATGGAAATTCCGGCTACCAGACCGATGCCACAGAAATAAAGGGCGTATTTGTTGGCGTCCTTTTGTGCTTTCTCTTCATCTAACACTGATAATGTTTGAAGAACCTCTCCAAAAATGATCGCGTATACAGGCATGACGGAACCTTGAATGGCAGCGGATATAGTCCCAATCAATATGTATGGCCATTCGGAAATATTTAGTTTCAATAGGCGAGTTACTGGAGCCTGATTTGCCAAGTCACTTTCCTGTAAACAATAATATTTTACATTAACAGTCTAATTTAAACCAATGGATGATATTTTTTTGCTATCAATGATGTACATATAGAAATTACCGATAGCGAATCTTCAGATACGATTGTGGTTGGAACAATATCTTCCTCAATAGATAATACACTCCCCCTCTCTGTATTATACATGCTAGACTTTTGGTACTCTTTTAGCTCATCCTTCTCTTCATCAATATTTTCCAAGTCTTCCCCGCGACCTTGCATTTGAGCCAAGACCAGAGCATGATACAGACCTTTCTCTTTAAGTAGATCATGATGGGTTCCTTTCTCTTGGACTTGTCCATCGTTGATAGCTACGACTACGTCCGCATTCCTGATTGTTGATAAACGATGCGCCACGATTAAAGTGGTTCTTCCTTGTCTGGCATTGTCCAAAGCGGCTTGTACGATTGCTTCAGATTGAGTATCTAAGACAGATTGAATTAGAAATTCAGCTAGAAAGAATACTTCAAAAAATAGTTTCACATAAAAGTATAGTGATAAAGCTTCTAACCAAGAGCACTGGTGGCTTCATCGAGAAGTAAAATAGAAGGATTGCGAACGAGGGCACGAGCGATAGCAATTCGTTGTTTCTGTCCTCCTGAGAGTGCGGCACCTCGATCACCAACAATAGTTTCATATTGCTGTAGGGCAAAGTTAAATATAAATTAACCGTAACGAGAGAGAAAAAATCGACATATTCTTCTTTCGTACACAATTGTGCTTACGTTAGGGAGTTTGGAAATGAATATGTGTGCGTTTGACTGCCGACAGGCTTCTTCAATTTCTTTCTGGGTGACATCATCCCTACCATATCTAATATTCTCTGCAATAGTTGTATTGAACAAAATGGGCTCTTGACTGACAACTCCAATTTGAGACCGGAGCCATCCAATGTGCAAATCTTTAATATCATCACCATCCAGTGACACCTATTGAAAGAAGTAAATACGAAAATCCATATTATGATGATACGCGTTATCATAAATATCATGCGTGCCACATTAATACGTTACATACAGATCCAGCCAAAGGGTCGTAAAATCTCTGGAGAAGTTGAATGCAAGTAGATTTTCCACATCCTGAGTGACCGACCAACGCCACGGTTTGTCCAGGCTCAACAGAGAGATTGAAGTTTTTCAGAATCTAGCACAAAATCATTAGAATATTATTTCGATGAATTGAAATGATCATAACATAACCGTAGGTGTATAGAATGCTAAGCGAAAAGACAAGCATACCTGGATATCAGGCCGGGAAGGATAGCAAAAGTCCACGTCTTTAAATTGTATGCTCCCTTTTGCGCGACCTTGAGGCTTCTTCCCACCCTCCGAGTAACTGTCGATCTCTGGAATTCGGTCAATAATTTCAAATATTGTCCCTGCAGCACCTTTACCCGTTGCAAATGCTTCAAAGTACGACGCTGATTGTCCAACATTGAAAGCACCCATGAGCACGCTGAAGAAAACCTATTCAACAACGAGGAACCATCGATGATCACAAATCATGAATTGATAAGGTATATGTATATAATTTCATTTCTTGTTATCCGTTATTATTAGTGCACATACGATTATCATGTTTTCGGCTGTATATTCGGGATCATCTCCCCTGCAATATTGTTTCCTTCCTTCTATGATCAGTTTAGTTCCGTACCAAAATGCCAAGGCATAACTAGCATAAATAATTAGCCACATAAGCCCCATTCCGAAACTAGACACAGCACCGCGTTTCTTTCCAGCCTTCTTTGATTCCTCAAGACCATCCTCATATCTTTCGACTTCTTTCTGTGATCCACAAAACGCCATCACCGTCTTTATGTTCGTTATGGCTTCTTGGGCAACATTTCCAGCCTTTGCGTACGACTCCTGTTCGGATACTGCCACTTTGGACTGTATTCCCGCTACAACACTAGCAGAAATCGCAAGTACTGGGGCGGAACTTAAGACCACCAATGTCAGCTTCCATCCGTGCCAGAAAGCATTTCCCAAGCTTAGAAGACAAGTGGCCATGAAAAATATGCATAGACCAACTTTCTCTCCTGTTGCTTCTCCGATTTTAACCAAATCTCTAAAAAAATATTACAATACGATTGGCATCAATATACATATCTTCATTTTCAACATTATCCAAAATTTCTCATGTGCTTCATCTTTAACTGGAGTGACAACTTACTCGGATATTCGTGAGACAAAATTTTTGTCAGTGGAGGTATCGTACCAGCCAACATTCTGTCTCAGCAGTGCCTCCAAATAAATTCGTCGAATTCGGAAAGTCTGAAAAATACAATGAATATCATCAAATCACAAGACACCAAGTTGAAATCCCATCGCCATGCGTCATGTTGGCATTCTTTTCAAGTACGGCATGATCAATTACAATTACAATTTAGGTACATGTATACCACCAAAATTGTAGATAGGTAGATTGTTATAAATTCGCTTGATGTTGTATGATATCTACCACATAAATAAACATGCACTTCATACCGACTTTTATCTTTTAAAACCCTGTGACGCAAGCTAAAAGAATCACAATGTAGTAAATACGTCACGTGAGTACTGCAATGAATTCATTGGATTGATGTGATACTTTATGTTTTTAAAAGTCAGGCGCTTGCAACGTGACGTGATTAGAGATTACGATTATTCTTTACACCTTGCACAAGCGTCTTTTGAAAGCGAAAACCCAAAAACAATATTTTGCGAGATCCATTATAGTTGCATTTTTTTAATTTACCTGATTTTCAGACACGATATTAAAACAGGATACGAAAAGGAATCCTAAAATGCACGTTGCAGTACCGATGATCACCATTATAAGTGCAAGTTCTCCGATTGTCTCAACGAAATCGCTGGGCGCTCTAAAAATCAATATCAAGCCATTTTTATTAAATTAGTAAACTTTAGTAAGTTATAAAGATCATTCTCATAGCCATTTAAACTAATAGTATTTTACGCAATATGAATTGAATTAACTTTTCAGTCATAATTTCACTATTTTGGAAATTCATTTCTATACATAACAATGCTGCGCACAAACAACGCATTTAATTTTAATCAAATTCCAATTCTGCGCGTGTGCATACCAAGCTCATTAACTAATGAACTATGAACTAGGTCATAGTTGATAATATATTAATATGCTCTTTTCTTCAAAACGTATGTACATCGCCCGTTTCTTTTTCTGCAAACGTCAACAACGTAAATACCCACTTCCATTAATAAGGTGTTGGCGGTGGCCGTACCATGACATAAAAACGATTACTAAATCAATATTTATTTTTCCATCCATCATCATTATGAAGGACAAGAGGTTTGTGGAGTATACTGGAGGAAAAAATACATGCCATTTTTCTTATATATTTTGCAGTGCACTGAACGCTTAATTTCCTACTTAGGTACTAATGCACACAATCAGATACGTTAATTCCATTCTACATCTTCAGGAACATTCGGATTGAGCTTTGTTGTCTCATATTTCGATCGTCGAGCCCAATCAAGCGAATATGCACGGTGGTTAGTGTGTGAGTGAGATGAATAAAAAAATCAAGTACGCTGTATTTACAAGATTTTTTACCCGACTCCACACCGTCGGTGTGGCGTATTATGAAATATGCATCCAGCCGGTCTTGGTTTATTAGTTTGTTGATACTACTGTCCTGTATACTGACTACATTTTGCGCTTTTGTGTTTCGCGAGAAACATGTTTGTCTAAGGAGAGTGCAGCGTTAGCTTGTCTTAAGTGTGCTATAGTTTCAGTAGAAAAAAGACTAACACGACTTGATGATGATATTTACCTACATCATTAGTCATTAACGAACACGATGAGTGCTTTCTAATAATCAAACTACTACTTGTATCTCTTCTTGACCATTTCTGTACTTATACCTGAACAAAGAAATTGGAATGTGCAAAATCATTTAAAGTTACAATATGTATGTGGAACCATAATATTATATCTCGCAAAAGTGATGAGTGGCGATGTACAGAAAATGTACAACAAACTCCATGTTTCTCATTTAGCCCCACGAAGCAGACACTCGAAAATAAATGTCGTGATACAAGTTTGTTCGGTCATACATTCCACACTGATAACCCTTTTCAGTTACTTGAAGCTATGCAAATATTGATGCTTTAAAGAAAGAACTATGGTCAGTTTTCAAAGTCAATAGACTTACAGCGTCGTTGTAATAAGGTCCTCCGTTGTTGTTGGTATCAGGGTAGTTGTTGTAGGTCCCACTGTAGGCGTCCTATGTTTTGCACAATATTCTGCTTCTGCTTCAGGTGATAAGGATACATTTTCCACCATGGTTCTGGTAATTTTGCCGAAGTAGATGACCATTAGGGGCATACTGAAACCGGAAGCCATAGCTGATGCAAGTCCCACGAACAAGAGTATTTTATCGACCGTTGTAGCATAACGAAACTACAAGTGGCAAAAGAACAGCAACAAAACAATTTAACTTCAATTATCCAATCCCATCTCAAATAATAAAAACATCGTGCATTTATTATTAACTATAAATTTTAGCTAGTCCGGTATGAAAGAAATTTTACCAGTCTAAAGTAAGGTACTGGAGGAGGTGTTGGTACTTCCGGCTCTTTTTCTTTTTTCTCATCTTCCCCTTCCCCCTTTTCCCTAAAAAAAGTTCAATGGCAAAGGTTAATAATAATTACGTAAACGTTTCTCCATTAATATATGTAACAACAAGTAACAAGTAAATAAATAAATTTTATCATTTGAAAACATTCTATCATGAAAATAAAATTCTTACTTCTCCTTTTCCGGATCCGATATATCCTTTTTACTACTTTTGCCTCCCATTCTGATTAGCGATGTCTATTTATCCAAGGGTCCACGTTTCGGTTGACAAGAAACTTGTCTTCCGCCAGGTAGCACAAACTAGGACTAGATTAACAATTGAAAAATACTATTACTTATGATTTAAAACTTGATGTTCACTCTAAAAGCCTATTTTCAAAGTCCTCCTCTATGATTTTTTCATAAAAGGAAAGAAAGTTTTAATTTTGCAAAAACACGACACGCGTTGTATCCCTTCCGCGAACAGTGAAAATGGAGCGAAGCCCATATCCCAATCTACTCTGATGAACGCTGAACAAACGACTGATATGTTACACAAGATGCCTTTACTACAAAGAGGTTATCCGAATACCATAATCGTAATTATGACTTTTCAAGTGATTAAAAGTATTTCCCTACTAACATCATGCATCACACATCACATGCCTATATTTTTCAACTAATTTCCAGAAAATAACGATAATAATAATACACACAATTACATCATTGCGACATGTGACATATATAATATTGTGCACATATACACAATAATTAAACCCGAGTCAAGTGTCTTTTCTCCATTTTCAGCAAAATACCATTTCTAAGCCAGTGCACTAGGTAAGTATACAAAAATAACGTTTGCAACAAGTACTTCAGCCCAGTCCCGGATCCCGGATTATTGGACTACATACTTGATTGATAACCCATTCCAGAGATAACGTCTAACTAAACTTCTATGTATGTATAAACCTAAAAGTGCATTGTGTGCAAAAATGTAAAGCGTTGTTTGATTGAACTAAAGACCTGTCTGTCTGTCTGTAACTTACATGCTTTCGAAACCTAAAAAATATGCTTAGATGCTTTACAACGCGCTATAAGCGTAACAATAAACAAACAGCTCGTTCACATGTTCCAGTCAGAAAAAAAATGATGAAACTATGCCAAGTTCTTGGCTGTCTTGTTCCTCTGATTTCTTATAGCAAAATGAAAACTTGCCTTTTTTCCGTTATAACAGAACACCGGAAAAGCCAAAGTTGTAGTTGTAACCGCCGCTGCGGCTATATCCGTCAGTCCACAGAATAATTTTCCGTACTTTTGGCTTTGCATGTACTCGTAAGTAACTCGTATTATAGTAAGTAGCAACAGTAACACAGACGGGAGCAACGCAACGGCAGCAGCGACAGCGACACAGTTTTTTTCTCTGGTCGTTTTCGTGACCACTTCAAAACCCAACTGCTCGGTTCGCACCGAAGAATGCCTGATAATAATGTGTAATGATGGTGATGAATGTGGATTGTGTGTAGTAAAGTCCGAGAGAACAGAAGATGCGATTATGAGATATGAGAGATATTCAACACCGAACCGATGCTTGTCAAACGTTTTATCTACGTAGAATCAAATGGACTCACTCCGCGAACACACGCACGCCTTACTAACTTACCTACACCATTCATTATCTACTCATTGTGGGACATTCATTCATTATTACATAACATGTAATACATGCATTACTCCTTATAGTAAAAGTTGATAACAAGCTATCATAAACCGAGGTAGTATTATGGAAATATAGAAAAGTAGCGAATATGTGGAGCTATACAACGTGCAGGATAAATCAGTGCTTTTTGTTGACCGCTGCCTTCAAGTGAAAGTAAATATGAATACATGTATTTAGAATTTGAAGACATGGTCAAGTTAGTTTTCAGATATCCCAAGTTCACGTGCGAATAAATAAGGATGCAATAGTGAAACTAATCGAAGAATCATGAATGTGCAAACAGACGGACAGAGATTCGCATGTCTTGTTTGGATAAGCAGCTTGCGCTACTTCATACATTGTTTGCTCGTCCTGGAGCGTGCATGGCACACAATTTTGCAAACATTCAAAAACATGCATGCATGGAACATTTACATATTCATTATGTTGTTAGTTGGACACTCTCGTTTGTATGTAATTTGTATGTACTAAACTATATGATGCAGTGTGCACACAATATTACCAGTAGGTAAATACGTAAAAGTAAAAGCACAGTAAGTTAGTAAGTACATACTTTCTTGGATTGGTTGGACTCGGACAATGATATCTCCATCACTCATGTTGTGTGGAAGTTTGTGCCTATTTTTATGTTTTGTCGATAGACAAATCCGCGATAAAGGTTAAGGTTACAACTACTACACTAGACCAAGTGCCCGTAAATACTAATGGAATGGGCAAGACGCTCCAACACCTCTCTCCTGTCGTGTAGCCGTCATGTCAGAAGAAGGCTGCTTTCACTTGTACTCGTTCAGCTGCAAACAGAGTGTAGGTCGATTAGGTCGTCTGTTGTCTGATAACGTGATAACTACTAAAAGTGCTAGAGCTAGCTATCTATTTTATCGTACAAGTACTATAATCGATTCGAAAACAATTTGTAATAAAAAGCTGTGTAAAACAACCTTGTATCTATTGACGTAATTAACCGTGCAAAAATATTTTTTGTAGTTTGGAATTGGAGTTGAATAATATTATTCTGTTTCTCTCGGAGCGGTAACGTAAAATATCTTGTGGCTTTTCTTCTGTTAAGTTCAAAAGATTAAATATTATGTAAATGTTCATAATACAAGCATGGTATGATATCTTATCATTATCGATCAAACAAGATTAGAGAAATCCGGTGAAAGATAAGACATTCATGTTGTGAGAATGATGTATGCAAAACTCAGCGTGAAGTGGTGGAGACAGTTCTTTCGTGTGCTGTCACCAGTACAATCTTTGGATTGGCGAATACTATGAAATTACAAATTCATATAAAATCAAATGGTTTCAGTTTCATACAAAGCAATACAAAAGAACAATAAAAATCAATTTTAGCACATACTGTGCAAAAATCTTTCCGCAAATCAAAAAATATCAAACCGAAATTATAATTTATGTATGCATGCATATTAACATACAACACGCTGCGATTGTTGTGAAATCACTTTAAATTATTTCATGAGAATGAGACTTATCCACTTATCCAATGAACTTCTTCGGTTGCAAAATAAAGTTTATGGCTACAAATGGTGAACCCGTAATCGAGTTACATACATCATTAGATTAGGATAACAAAGTATGAACGGCAGACTCAGCACCAGAATTATCCTGGATTCGAGTGTAAACTTTATCTTCTGATACCTCAGCTCATTTTTTCCCTCGTGCCATCACAATATGTTGCAATTTTTAGGAATTGAGTAAAGAGTTATGTTTTTATTATCATGACTTCATGACACATGAATGATAGTAATTAGCAAGTATTTCTAAATTCATGAAATGGGAACCCATTCATCAGTGAGATATGGAGATGATGCGGTGGAGGATAAAGGTTCGTTTGCCTATTGTTTGTAATAACTGTCTGCTGTTTACGTATGTAATTCCATTCTCTCTACTTTATAACGGCAACTCCCAGTTTTCATCGATATTTTATGGGCATTAATAAATTTAGTACATTTGTGCATCTATTTTTGCTAAAAATACATGTGTTATTTTTTTCAAGTAATAAAGGATACAATTCAGCAATACAATGCAAAAATTTTCATTTCATGTATTTACGTCTATCATTACATGGGTTGATGAAACCGGAACCATTACCCCCAAATGGAGGTTAGTTTACTTTTACTACTGTCGCAATTTTAACGGTCTCTTGTTGATAATAACGGTTGATGGTCGAAGATTAAAATTAATATTTTTATACTTGACAAGTTTGTAAGTAATCTAGTGAATGGGATATGCGTTTGTGCATTCGCGTGACATGAACAAAAGCTAGTAATCAGTGTAAGGAACATGCACTAGAAATGTCAATGCTTTCCAAGAAGAAAATATTAATATTTTCAATCGCCAATGAAAAATATTTTGTTCACACTTACATCTGTTCAATTTTCTTATTCAGGAATATTTCATAAATGCCAAATTAAAAAATTAGTTGAACCGTTAGGAGTTTTGATCTCCTCGTAAGAGTTGATGGTTCGACTTCATTTTAACGTCTCTTTTTAAGGTCAAATTTATGCTGATGCTAGACAATTGTGATATATTTAATTCCCTATGTAAATACATACAATCATTCCAACTTGTTTCTGAAATATGACTTTGGAGGGACAGACAGACAATGCGAGCATTCCAACCTAATAATATTTACATTAAAAGAATGAAAGCTTGTTTGCATGTTTTGATTGCATTACGAACAGGAAACCGATCCGGGACTCGTATGACTCTGCGGCGTGCGACACTCTGTGGGTGGGTGGCTGGCAGCTAGTTTTATTTAATGTTCCAAATATGTTATGAAGACATTGAATTCACATAAATATACACGCATCTTATAACAGTTTCCTTTCTTTCCAGAAAAATTGTACCCAGCCATCTAGTCAAGGTCGAAGTTTGCATGCGAAAACTTCCAAATTCAGGTATAGAAAATTCTGAACTTGAGCCCTATATTTATATTTTTGAGCACTCCTTCATCATTTCACCAACCGACACTTCTCGCTACACATTATTTCAGAGTATTAGGAATTTGGCTAGTCTGTAGAGACTTTCTCTACAAGATATACCTGCGTGTACGCCCAGGTTTACTATGTTCTCACTTCGCCCCACAGCTTTACGATGAAATAAAATCAAAAATCTTATCCAGCTACCGTGTGTATGCCTATACCTACCAAATACTCCATTTTTCCTGTGACATAACGCTTGGCGTATGAAATTGCTAAATACTAAAGATATTGAGACAGAAGATATCAAAATAGTTCACATTCAAAATAATAATTACTCCATCATTATCATGGTCGTGACAATATTTAATCACTTATTGGACAAAGTGAAAAATCCATAATCACACCATACTCAAGTGTGGATAAATCATCTCTGCTCATCATAACAATGAAATGAAAGACAACAATGAGTTGATTTAGACAAGAAAAACACAATTTGGTAAAACCGAGTGGCCGAGTCCCACGTTTTATGAACGTTCAGCTCAGCATCGTTCATCACCCGAAGCCATATTTAAGTTTACGTTTTTTATCCTGAGGCTAATGAGTGTCGGTATGAACATGGACTGGACGCTCTTGTCGTGTTCTATCCTGTTAAACCTTATATAATCTTATATTTATGATTTTTTTACATCTGGATATAAATAGCTCCCCGAACATTATTGAGATCCCTATTCCCTATATATAAAGTTCCATGCTGGTCCACATTCCACGATGGTAATGGTAATTGATGAATGCATACATAGTATTGCGTATAGTTACTTATATGCACAATGCAGAAGCAGATCAAGAGATCAATAAAAATGTACCTACCTACCTCTCATGATTTATTTGGCTAACTTCATCCGCTTAATTTAATTGCTTTGTTATCTTACACGAGTCGGTGCACCCACACACTCCAACTGCCAACAATATACACAATGCCGAAGAGGTGCGAGCGTTTTTGCTACTTCCAAAGTCATGGTCGGACAAAGCCATATAGTACGTTCATTGGAATGTGATGATTAGGCATGAGATACTGATAAGTTAAATAAACCAAGGTCAATTAAAATATACAAATTTGGGGAATGAAACACTGAATGATTAGTGTCACAATGTTCATCACAGAATGTTGCATACAAGTGGAGTATCATCATGTGAATGTGCTGCACAATTTTATCGGCTTACTATACAATGAAACAATACAACCCTTGTCACGTTAGCCAAACAAAGTGTTGGCACTTTAAGCATTTTTGCTAGCGGTCAATCATGTGGTTCTGTTGAAATAGTAATTATTCATCATTAAATGAGACAAATTATGATTCGATTCTATGAATAAAAATCATCACCATAATGTCATTATTATGTGATTTTCAGTACCGTCTTTTATTATTCAAAGTTTTATTGATAATTGTATCCGAAATATATATTTATAAATGTAAAATCCATAATTAATATTCTCACAAAGATGTTTTAAAAAATAGTAAGAGTAACTTTACTTTGTGCGAAATTTCTTAAACAATGGATGTTTACTGAGAGCTGATGAACCGGATCTTCTAAACTCCCGGTATACAGCATCATCAGCTCCAGATAATGAACTGAGAGCTCCATATCTGCGGCCAAATGATCCTCCAGCTCCACCCGGTCTTGCTGTAATATTTGTAAAGAAAAATTATTTTAGAAAAAAGCACAACCCCACTGTGTACACCTAATATATATACATATTTTATAAAAGAAAATAGATTTAGTCATACATGGTCCTTCTCCTGGAAGTCTTTCTTCGTCTGCATCCGCGTCTGTGGCTGCCAAAACTTGCTGTAAAAGGGACATTTGGTCTTCTTTTGATTTGTAATGTAAATCCTCCTATTAAAGAATGACGAAATTAGTTTATTTCAAAGGTATGTGTAGTAATTCTTGGTTAATACGCTGAAAGCGAAAACACATACCTGCTCCATTCCTGCCATTTTTGTCACCACTTTATATGAGTATCCTTGATTAACAAGAAAACGCTGTCTTCTTCGGGAGTAACTCATTTCAAGTGTATCTTCAGATACCAAAGTGTAAAAGAAGGCATTATAGTCTTCAGCGACAGCACCTGTTGAAACACATACCTAATTAGTTATTTGATATGGAGAGTATGAAGGCATTTGGAATGAGAAAAATGACAATTATCCAACCTACCTTTCTTAGCTCGTAAAATTCTGCCTAATCTCTGTGCTTCCTGACGACGTGACCCTCCGTGAGAGCTAATCTGAATCAACACATTTGCCTCAGGCATGTCGAAAGAAGTGTCTGCCACTTTGGACACAAAAACTGTGTTGATTTTAGGATTAAACTTAAAGTTTTGAATGATCTGCAGCCTTTCTTGCTGGGAAGTCGGTCCATAGATAAATGGTTTTCCAAGTTTATGGGCATAATGTTTTAATGCAAAGACGTTGTCCGAGAATACAATGATTTTATCGTTCCGGCGTTCGTGGTAGCGAATTAGAAATTGACAAGCACGAAATTTATTTGGGTTCATCACACAGAGCAGCTGAAATTGAATTCAAATTAAATATTAGGCAATATGATAAAGTTGGTTGAAACTATGAAACTATTACTGGGATATAGGAATAGGAAAGCTTACAAGTTTCTTGGATATCTTCAAATTCAGGTACGACCCGTAAAACTCGGGTGACATTGGACACCACACTTCAGCACACTGGACTTTAGCAATGTAGCCATTCTTAGAAAGTTCGAGCCAATTGGCTTCATAGAGCTATTCCGTGAGAAACAACAGCAAATTATGCAACTATTAGCATGATGAATGAGAATATAATAGTAGGTTGATAAAATATCGATTTACACCAACTAGTATTTACTGTATAAAATTTACCTTGGGTCCAATTAAAAAGTTAAGATCTGCTATTTTATCGTCCTCTCGAACTAAAGTTGCTGTAAGCCCTAATTTACAATGGGCTTGGACCATCGTTAAGACTTTTCTAAACATTTTGGCTGGAATACTGTGAACCTCTGCAATAAATGCAATATTTTCCCACATAAATATACATACATCAAGATCATAGTTTGGAAAATCAATAGTTAGTAATTTGACTTTACCATCCAGCAACATTATGCCCCACTCCTGTTCCTGTAGCCATTTCATTGTTTGTTCTGCTTCCCAACTTCTTTTTTGCGTGTGAGTAATCATTGAATAGGTCGTAACCAAAATGCTACATCCCATTGGCTTGTCTTTCGCATCCGAAGTAAACCGGCAAATTATGGCGTCATCAGCAGTTGACCACAGTTTAAATTGCTGTTTCCATTGTTCTACTGATACACCAGAATTACACAAAACGATGGCTCTCTTGCGAACAGTACAACAAGCAGTTACCCCAGTCAAACTTTTTCCGGCACCTAGAATATAACGGACAGCATGTGTAAATTTATGGAAACAACAAATACTTTGAAGAAAGCAATTCCATTGACTAGTTTAAGCACTGACCACAAGGAAGAACAATAACTCCAGACCGTGCTCGTCCATTTCCGAACATTTTGCGCAAACTCTTTTCTTGATAGGGACGTAAAATGGCAGATGGTTTAAGATCAATGCTGAAATATCCGTGAAAAATTGCATTTGTTAGAGTAAATAATAAATAAATTTAATATTGGAGTATGGATACATATACAATTTAAAAATATGTGCTACACAACTTACTTTATATCAGGATTCCGGGTATCATTTCTAAAATCGTATTCCGCCAAAAGTGGGTACTCAAGTTGGATACATCTCTTCTGAATAACCTCAATTTTTTCTTGATTCACTTCAAACGAAACAACTTTCTGCTCTTCCTCGTCGTCGTCCTCGGCGTCAATTTTTGAGTAATAATCTGTAATGTCGGTAGGTACACTGCCATTGTTGCCATTCTCATTTGTCGGATCACCATCAGCAGCGTTTCCTGGTTTAGAAGGATCCGATGATCCTGAACTAAACGCAGAGTTTAGTGCTGATGCTCCTGTAGTTTTCTTAATACTAGACTCTTCAAGTGCATTGTCATCATCCGATCTCCTCAGCCGACACTGTTGAATTACCGGATCTTTTAAAAGCTTCTGAAGCACTTCAGGATGGCTTGATTCAACAAAATATTTGTTCTGCTTCAACACCAGCTTAACCTGCATAAATAAATCGAAAATGACAATCACTATCAATAATATAATGTTTGCAATTTAATTGGGCCAGAATTAATTCATTATTGTGCTTACTTTGCCGTAAGAAACTGTACAGAGACGGATAAACTCAATAATTCCTCCAGGAATAGCAGTTTTGCTTAATCGTGTTAGGTACTCGATGATATCTTCAGTTTGCAGACCCACACTAACAGCAGCATACAATGAGTACGCTGTGAGTTTATACTGAAAATAGACAAATCAAGTACTATAGTTCCTAGTATTTAAAATGTCTTATTTCACAATAACAGCAAGGTTAATTTTATGTATATACCTCATGAATATGTTCAGGGCGACAAACAGGCTCCGCAATCGCAATTAAAAAGTCATGAGCATGTTTATAAACTGGCGAAAAGGCTTCCAGAAATATATGTCCATTAGGAGCCTGCAACAGTAATTTAGACAATTAAAATAAAATACGCATCACGTACTAACAAGTAGCCACATTTCACTATAACACACATAACTCTCATAAGTATGTGCAGAGCTTGTCACACTTACAATCCAAATAGGTCTCGATTCATGATCAGTTTTTAATGCCATCTGACTACGATAATCTTTCGCCCCAAACTCGTCTTCCGGAGCCTCGTTGGATTCCCCACCTTCCTCGGCATCTATCTTTGCAGCTCCCGGAACAAACTCTGAAAGTATCAAAACATTATTTATCAATTTCCCAATCAAATTTACTATTAAAACTACCATTTTTTAATATTAACTGTAAAATTACACTACATTAAACTGACCTTGCCCGGTTCCGTCATCCTCTTCCTCCTCTTCCTCATAGTAATTATCTTCTTCCCCTCTCAACCTCTTCCTAGATCTCCTGCTCCCACCACCCATTATCGGCACCTCCAATTAAGATTATCTTCACAAACACACTAAACTTAATTGGAAATATATAATTAAAATTAAAACTAATTTTAATACGCAATGATCATGAAATGAGAGATGACTTTCACACATCGGCGAACGACAGTGAAGTGTTTTTGTTTTGACTTGGGTGCACTTTTTTATACGCTCCCGTCATACGGCAACACTCACACACAGCAACATAGCCCATGCATCTACAACATGCAGCGCAGCATGCTGATGATGACGTATATTGGTCAAAAGGCGGAGCTAAACCGTTAAAAAACGTTTTGGCGTTTGCGACGCAATTTATGTCGCTCGAGCGAGCGTCTGTTAACCGAACTACATTAAGCCTTAAGCGTTTACTACTATTTGGTTTAAACAAATTTCTGCAATACAAATTTTCGCAAAGCTAATTTTTGCTTGCTGCAAATTTGAGCCAGACGTGAATAAAAAACTTTATTTTACATGAAAATATATTATAATTAGGCACTTAATTTTTTTTATTTCTGTGACTGACGCGGATTAAGTATTTTTTGTATAATTAATATTTTGTGTGTGATGGGTTTGAGTTGAGTTAACAGAATATGATTTGTGTACAATTTTCAACTGACATCGGAAATAATATCTTTCTCTTTTCTATAAAACGCTTGAATTTCTTGGGTGCTAAGTCCCTTTGTCTCTGGAAGGAAAATGATATTGAACAATGATCCAATTGCGCAAGCAATGGAGAAAGCCAGGAACCATGAATATAGTGGAACGACATTGTTGAACATTTGAAAGGTTTGTGTGACGCAAAATGCCGCTCCCCAGTAGAGAATGTTGGCAACGGCTGCTGCTGGACCTGATTTAAAGAAAATTTGCATTTTAAGATAATTGTAATTGAAGAAAATGCACAAAACTAAAGGAAAAGGCATAAATACCGGCAATTTTAGGTGGTAAAAGTTCCGACATGATTATCCAGACAACGGTGCCGATTCCCCAGGAATATGCCAAATTGTAAATGATCAAGCTTATAACCGGTAAAAGTCCAAGGAGTGGGTAGTCTTCCAAAGTGCTTGCATAATAGGACTTGATGTAAAAGAAAATGGCCACGCCTAGCATCCCAGCGGACATGGTAATGAAAGACGAGACAATCAACCCCTTTCTGCCATATTTGTCCACAAAAATGCTACAAGGTAGGCATCCAATCGTTTGGACAACGGCAAGGACCAAGGTGGCGTGATTTGAGTCAATGATATTGTCTCCAGCATATTTGAAGATCTCAACGGTAAAAAATGTCGAAATGTTGATGCCACAAAATTGGGATAACAGCATCTGTATGAAGACAATGGTACTGGGGATAAATAGCTCCCGGGATGTAAAATATTCCTTCAGGGACGTACGCTCTTGTGTGGTAGGGTCTTGCTGCGACTCGGCTAATTTCATCTTGACAAATAATTTAAATGACATTATTTAGTGCTAGTGCAGAGATATATTAAAACTCTAATCACAGAAGTACGAAGTCTTACATTTTGCATTTTGGACCACATTTCCGGTGATCCAGTCGATTTTTTTGGAATGCATGCAAAAGGCGCGTCCAGCCCTGTTGTTTCCAACCACGTCAAAGAATCATAAGCATCTTGCAATTTACCTTGCCTTACAAGTAATTTCGGGGATTCGGGAATGAATAACAGAGCGGTAGCATACGCAAGCGGGTGGATTGCGCATAGATAGGAAGCGATTTTCGCTGGAAAGGATATGCCTATTCCATTTCTAATATGAAGTAATATAAAAAGACAAAATGAAAATACGTCAGTATACCTATATCAATATCTGCAATATTTCAAGAATGTAAAATCGCAAGCAGAACTAAGTTCTACACTTCTGCAGCCATAATGAACTTACGAGAATAGTTTTCCCAAACAAAGCATAAGAATAAACATGGACCCAAGTATTCCGCGATTCTCCTTTGACGCAATTTCGCTCAAATAAATTGGAACGACAATTGTATATCCTCCTGTTGATGCGCCTAAAAATTCATCCTCACAATTCTATTAAATCCACTAGTAATCATGATTTAGAGTACGCTCATGAATTCAAAAAATCAGGCCAATCAAAAATACCTGTTAACAATCGCCCACAATAGATATAAACCGGATCTGTCGCATAACCTAATAGTAGCCATCCCAAAAGTCCTATTGCCGAAAATCCTATCAAACTATTCCTCCTGCCAATGTTATTTATGTAGATTCCTGTCGCAGGACATGCCAAGAGTGCACCAACCTATCAAAGTAAAGTGTGACAATAAGAGTATGACAATAATCTAGAATCTAGTTTCAAAATAGATTATCTTTTGAATTCCACTTTTCGTACAGCAAAGAAACTTGCAATCCATGATTTCTGGATGGATGAAAGGGAGCCGACTTGACCGGTCTCTTCTAAGCTTGGCAAAGCCGTTGCTGTCCACGCTAAGCCACATCCAAAACCAAACCCTCCTAGCGTAACTGTTAATTGACATTTTATTTAAAATCTGCATTTTTCTGTACTGAGAAGTGAATTGCAATATGGTAACATTTTCTCACTAATGGATCCGGCTAGTGCTTGATTGAGTTTCCAGTGGTCAACAATCATGGTCAATGAATATTTGAAACACTTATAACATATAACACTGTTTAGTATGCTATGTCTTTGGAGACAATGACCAGAGTACAGATTGCTTGGTGCAGTGGTGCACTCGACCAGTTGGCATGATCTGTCAACGGGGGAGCGGTATGGTCTCGTCAAATGAAATGCCCGGAGCCACTTTAAATGACCCACTTTAAAATGTGCAAATGACTGAATATTAAAATGATAGCTAAACTAAAACTAACTAGATTAATCATTCACTGGCTTTGCATGGTAAATTGTGAGATTTAAAACGCCCATTGTTGCAAACTACGGCAAAAAAAGCAACGACAATAAAGACCAGAGACGACGCATGACGCATGCATCTGTCGAAAACAGATTTATTGACGTCTGAAGATAAACTTTGTACTGTTCACTATGTAAAATTCCAATCAATATGAAAGTTGGATGGTTTGTAATCTGCTAAATTTGAACACATTTTATTAATATCAGTGGAAGCGCAATTAACAGCGATACTTGCGTTGTAAAAAATTAACATTTTAATGTTTTAGTTATGGTTTGCTTATCATCGTCATAATCTACGCAAAAATATAGTTTAGTGGTATAATAGGTGCCAATGAATGACGATTGGCTAGCCAGAACCTAGAGGTTCAGCGGATACAAAATTGATAAAAAGATAGACTTCCAATTTCCGACCGTTGTCTACCAGGTAGCTTACTGATTTGGCTCTACAGTAGCAAAGCATACAATGCCAAATCAGCATTACTGATTCTTCTCGTTATAAAGCCACGCACATGTGGATTCTTCTGTTCTTTGAAATCATGAATGACAATGACAACAAAGATATTGTTACCTCTGCACCTGTTCTTGAAGAAAAAGCATTTTGCAAATTGGAACTGCTCAAAAACCCGAAAAAGTCGGAATGCATAAAACACTAATAATATTAATAATGCTTGATGAGTCATAATAACCTGCTGTCTACTTTGATTTTTATGCCGACTGGATGTTGCTTTAGAATGCATAAAAAAAGATTCCGCACGAGCCAACAGCTAATTTTATCTCAAATTGATAGCCTTTCGTTACATGAAAAATGGCGAAATTGTGTGCATCATAAATAGTTATCGTGAAAATTTATTGTTTTTCCATATGCCATATTACAGAATACACCAACAAGGGTTTAAAATTTAATAGCACAATAATGATGGATAAATAAATAGTTTTATTACAACATTGTCATGTTATGCAATATGTTTTCAAGATGCATAAATAAAATGTAGATATAAGTATTACAATTAAAGTTAATAGGCAAGATGGAGCTTAAGTGAATGCTTTTTTATGTGTGTATGTACAAATTGCAATATCCGTGAAACAGTTTGAGAATTTTCGTACGAGAATTTTTGTTGCATAAGTAGTTAACTTATATTACCTCCCTCTCCGTCCCTTCCGAAATTTTATGCGATCTGTTGGAAATTTTTCAATTGTAGTTTTCATGGTTTGAATCGTGTTTTCCTTTTTTCATTCTGAATCATTCCTTTGTTATTATTATTTTCATGGATCATGATTCATTTCTTCTGCACGCCATCATTCTTCTGATCTGCAGACGTCAGCAAAATTGATGCTGCACCAACTTCGTTAATATTCTCATCTTCTGGGCTCTCAGGAATTGGCCGCTTCACACATCTCTCTGGTGCTGCTGAGGGCGTAGTACCGTCTTCGCTTTCTGCAGACACTGCAAAAGTCACAAACTTTAAAATGGCAGTTTTTATAATAGGTATTTAAACTGTCAAGGTCAACATACAAGTTTCCATTGATGACATCCTCAATTGCGGATAAGCTGATTTTGAAGCTGAGTTGATATTTGCAGATGAGCTATTTGATTGTAAGGACGTTGCCGAATTCCGTCTCTCTGTTGCCCCACTTCCTTGGTCTGTAAGATTCATATTCGCAATGGCCGCTATCAGAGCTTCGACGGTTTCTTTGGTGGTGCCAATGTAGACGCTTTTCTCCGCTTTCATGGCGGTGTGGTCGTCAAGTTTCACTTTGAACTGACAAGTTAAATGCAAGAAAATAATTGCTTATTAGATACCTTGTATGCATTTAATACCAAAATGAATCAATCCGCAAAAAGTATTCTTGTACTTACTTGCACCACATGAGAGACAACATACATTGGATTTCGACCAACGTATGTTGGACTGACTCCCTTGTGAATTTTGAATGATCCATCCCAAACGTTCTCGGACTCTGGCTCGTTAACTTCGCTCTCAGCGCTGCCAACAATCGCCACAGTCGTCTTTTTGGTTCCACTCACAGAGTATATTATCTTTTGAAGCAGTTGCACACTCATTTTGTAGGGTAAGCATTTTGGATTTTGCACTCGCATGTTAAAGCGACAAACGTCTTCCGGCAAGAATCCACAGGTCTCCAAGTTCAGAGTGACGAGGAGCAGTTTCTTCCCAGTGAACATTGAGCGCTTTACCGATCTTTCAATGGTGGCTGCCTTGGAGGCGTCCGCGTTCTTTGATAGGTTGTAATAACCTCCAAATTTCAATACCTTCTCTCCGATCTGCACAATGACTCCATTTTCAGAACGCATATAGGCAGCCAACTTGTATACCAGAGTTCCATAAGAGTTCTTGAATGGAGCTGGGAGAACTTCACCAGGAATGGCGACGTTGAAGCCGTAAGTATTTGTGCCCGCTTGAAGCTCGTACGGTCGGCTTGCGTTTGAATCCGCTGCGTGCATATCATCATGGAACGGAATTTTGATTTTTTCTCTTTGACTTTTTAGAGTTAAGAGCTTCTTACCTTTGATAAGAGGTTCGAGATCAATCATTACTGGGGATTCCAAGTAGCCATCGACCATATCCTTGTCACTGCTCCCTTCTAGTAACAAGTTGCCACATTTGCAGTGGTTACGCACACGGTTGTCCAATTTGGTTTCAAATTTTAGCGTGCATGCCGCTTCAAACTGTACTCTTATTCCTGTATCAAAACCAATTTATCGAAAATTAAACAGTTTATCCAAACACGGAAGCAAAAGCTAATTGAATTGAACTTAAGACTTACCATAATGCAAAATTGGTGACGGCGATTCAAGGACTAACTGTCCTGACACTTTCCCGAAAGGCTTGACAGTGGAACTTTCTAAAATAAAATTCGCCTTGAATTTGCATCCGAAATTTTCTCCTTTTCCAGGTTTACTGTTTTTCCCCTGTCTTTGTTGTAAAAGAAGTGCAAGAGCCATGATGAAGGTGTGTAACAGGGTAAGAAGAATACGTAAAGAATATTATGCAGTTTGTTTTCCAACGCTTGCTTATTTAATGTATTAATAGGGTAGTTATTTTCACTGTTAAAATATTAGTTATGAATCTAGTAAATGTAAAAATTATTTTCTTTGAATTTATTTTCCTTTATTTCTATTTAAGTGTAAAACTGCCGTTGTGAGATAACATATAGGTCCGCCATTTTGCAAGCCCAAATTCCTCACTTACAAGTTGCTGTTAACAGAAAAGAACGATTTTGGATACTGAAGTGGCTACATAATATGTTGTCAGAAAATAAAACGCACTTACATCAGATTCAATGATATGCTAGAAGTTTTGGACATTAGAGCATATACAACTTGTAGAACATCATTTATGAATAGCTGGACAAGCTATTAATTTTAAAGGCTTCAGTAAAACTTGCTCTGCTTTTGTCCTGTGCAGAAAACATTGGAGGAAATATCGATTTTTCTGTCCCCGATCAAAATGCTTTATTATTTCCAGATTGATTACATGAATAAATGAAAATGTTAAAATTGCTATTCCCGTATTAGTACTTCACATGCATTACAGATTACGTACGAGGGGATTGGAAAAAGGGAAATAGTGTTGCTTCACTCTCTCGGTACTCAAGGCGCACTTACCCGTGTAATATTAAATAGGTTTAGTTTTATTTTACGAATATGAAATAGACAAATGGTGCACATTTAACGTGTATATGTACCACATGAAAAGCTTATTTAACCGTAAATGCTCTAGAAATTACGACTCAACATTAGATAGAAATGGTGTATAGGTAATATTTGCTTTATTTCCACTGAAGAACAGTCGAGAACAATATTTTGAGCTATTATCGCTCTTTTCCACAGTAAAAATTTTAATGCATGCCATTTGAAATAATATGCTTTTCCATGATATTTTCTTTGTGCTGGGTTATGTCAAGTTATGTGACTTTCTTCAGAACAACTCAATTTAACGTACATAAAATTGAAATGAAATTGATTTTTTGCTATTTGCAGTTGTCCTCCAGCATGAAAAACTGAAAGCCAAAGAAAGGAAAATTTTTGCTTTCATTTATTCAGCCAACCTTTCAAAGACATTCCATAGGCCAAAGGTTTCACTTTTTTGCAATTGTTTGAGATCTTACAATTGCGTGTAAGGTCTTTAATGGCGTTTTTCACACATTTACAATTTTGCTCATTAGAGTTTATCGTCTTTACATATAAACGTTAAACTTTACATATCCTTTTCTCAAACGTTCACTATAAAGGAAACTAACTAGTGGGCTTTTTTGTTGTCAATTAAGTCATTTCAATGTTAAAATTATATATTCTGTCAATTTATTGTCGAAAGGAGTTTTCCAGGAAGCATGCAACTGTATGTACGTTAAAGCAAGCTATATGAATCAGCAGCAAACAAATTGGACATACATATTCATAAAGTTTGACTTTCGCAATCAGATGAAAGTACCGCAGTGAATTATGATACAAACATACACAAATTCCACATAAATTATAATGATATTTCTACGATGCAAGGTTCATAAAATAAAATGCTAGTTTCCATCGTCCAGTGGGGGTGGGTGTCATGAATGAAAAATTACTATGCGATTAGTGACAAGACTATGGTTATAAAAACCAATTGTATCTATGCACTTCATTTGGAATGAAACAGACGTGTCATTTGCCATGAACGTAAAAATTCTGATGATTGATGTTAGCGAAAACTATGAGATTGATCACAAAATTGTGATTCACAATCACGAGCAAACTTGAGATTGAGATTCTATCAAGCCGGTGGGGCAGCATGATACATTGCTACGTTTGATCAATAACACTTGACTCCAAGAATTCTGTATACTTTTTCTGTACTCTGTTCTCTGTTGACTACCACAAAATATAGGGAACTGCTTTTTATTGTCATTTGAACTATTGCTACCAATTAGTTCATTTTAAACTAAAGATGAGTGGAGAAGATAGACCGGATGTTTTAAATTACCTGGAAATTGAAGCTTACGCAGAGGCTTTGAAAAAATCAAAACTTGACGAACTCGGTAAGTTAAGGGTATTTCATCTGAAGATCAATTTAGTGGTGATTCATTCCAATATTAAAAGTAGCCTTACCAATATTGGAATTGCTTGGTAGTTTGTCTGTAGCAATACACACATTTAAACGTAACGTTCGTAACACGAATTTGCTCCACTTTGCAGGCTCTCTTGGTTGGTTAGAGAAACATGAGCGTGTGAAGCAGCTAACGATACAGTCTGTTATACAAGCGTTATCCAAACGGGAAGAGACTGTGAAGGAGGCTCTGATAACTCATGACAAGCTGAAAGTTCTCGTTCATGATCTCATCCTTGTCGAGCTTTGGAGAGAATATATTCTTCCACAACTGGCACAGCAAAATAAATTCCATCAAAGCTTCACCATTTATCCGATTCTTTACCATGAGTGCACCTGCATTAACTTGTTGGAAACCGTGCTATATCATTCCGAGGCTGCGGAAACTCTTGAAGATGCTATTGTTGATCTCACTGACTACTGTCTTCGTCTAATGAATCATTTCATAACAGCAGGAATTGAAGATGATGATGATGAGACTCCAGGAACACAGGAACATGATGGTTCCGGCGATTATCTGGCAAAAGCAGCAGCAGAAGCCGCGTCGAAAGATATTGACATGACCAAAGTTTCCTCAACCCTGGTCTATGGAAATTGTTTCAAAGCGTTATCAACACTCCGCTATATCATCGAAAATTTGGACTCGCTGGGATCTGGGCTCGTGTCTAGACTTATCGTCTCCTCGGATGCTCCCATGTTGTTCACAGAACTTTTGCTGCAAAAGCCTTGGCGTCGTGAGAACTGGCAGAGTGGAAACGTCACAGAGTACGATCCTGCCACAGCGTCTTGGAAAAATGTGGACCCATCCGCTCGTTTTCTTTTGGGCCGCACCGAAATTCAAGTATGGCTGGCTTTGTACATGATTTTGAAAAATAATCACATTCTTGGAAACTATGAAATGTATGACAGCCGGAAAAACCAGTTTCTAAAGCTGAGACCATTTCTGAATGAATTTACACTGGAACAATTGCCGATTCTCGGGGAACTCCAGCTATTTCTCAACCAATTGGCTATTCAATCCGGAGGATCATTCACACCTTCAAAATCTCCTCTATTGCTGGAAATGGTTGCTCCAATTAGGGATAAACTTGAGAGAGAGTTCAATGAAAAGCGGAAGATGCTGATCAAAACGTATACCCAAGAACTTGTGGAAACTTCCAAAGAAAAGTTGATGGAGAAGGCACAGCGATTGGCGGCGTCTTATGACTTTAATCATTTTGAGCCGGCACTGCCAACCAGAGGAACATGTGCTAATTGCGATTCGGAAGCTGAAAAACGTTGTTCAAAATGCAAGAAAACATGGTATTGCAGCAGGGAATGTCAAGTTGCGCATTGGAAGGAGCACAAGGTCAATTGTGGGAATGAGAAGTAAAGCTTTTCATTTGAGATGCGATATCTCTTGAGCATTTTGTTGTATTTTTATTCATATACAAAACAAAACAAAAAACATTATTGACTCATATAAACTTAAGCCAGTGTGTTGTGCATATCTCATGTAAAATTATACATAAATATTAAATAAACATGTTTAATTGTAATGAAATGTGTAATGGCAGGAAGAGATAATAAATTTTTAGTATAAATTGTTTGCGGAAGTACCAACTAGCGTATTTTTAATCTAATCTCTAACAAGTGTATGATGTACTGATTTCATTGTAATTTTATAAAGTCCTTTCGGCTCATAATTAAATTCTATAAAGTAGGCAAATCTATACATGTCAGAGGGAGTAAATGATGCGTAGTACATATATATACATAAATATTATACTAAAAACAATCTAACAATTAAGATATTAGTTATATCATATAACGATCAGTATGACAATTTGTTTTGCTGTAGCAAAATAATAATATTATTATCAAGTTCGTTCAGTCTCCAGTTTCTGTATTTTTCATGTGCTAAAAATGGACAACTAATGTGATGCAAAAGTACAATTCATTTCATTTTTTTCAAATAACAAGATCTGCTGTGGAGCTGGTCGTGGACAATCTTCCTGTAGATGAGGATCTTGACGGAGGGTCAATCTTTTCCTCAAAATGTTCCTGCTGAATTTTATCTAACGATCTTCCCTTAGTCTCAGGAACGAAAAAGTAAATAAATAAAACACCAAGAGCACAAAATACGGCAAACAGCCAGAACGTATTTTGGGGGCCCAGGGCTCCATTTAGGTCATGGAAGAAGCGGGTGATGAGAAAGGCCAAACTCCAATTGAAAGTTGTCGTAAGTCCTGAGCAAAAGCCTATAAAATGATAGTAGCAAAATTGTTTGTTAAAATTATAGCGTATATTCCCAAATAATTTGGACCAAAAGTAATATAAAAATGAGTTACCTATAATATTGCTTGGAAGAACTTCACTCATCACGGTCCATACCAAGCTAGCAACGCCTCCACAATAGGCTGCATTAAAAAGTATTAAACTAGCCAATGGGATCCAGTTAATAGCCTCATGGAATATTGCATCCATCGCCTTTAGATGGAAGAAGGCTCCGAGAATAATAAGTGACAAGGACATGACAATGAATGATAGGATAAGCAAAATCCTCCGTCCAGCTTTGTCCACGTATAATGAAGCAATGATTGTGGCAAATGTTTGGAATATTCCAACTAGCACTCCACTCAGGTGTGAGTCAAGGCCAGCTCCAGTATGTTCGAAAATCATCACAGCGTAAAATCCAAATGCATTTCCGCCGCAAAATTGATTAAAGAACATGAGCCCAAGGACGATCATCAACGGCTTCATTGTTGGGACATTCACAATTGTTCTGAAGTTTATACTTTGTTCTTGCTTCCTACTGATAGCATCTTGAATCTATATAATATGCATTAGCATCATGAGCAATTAGTCACTTGAGAAAGTTGTATCAATATTTGTAGATTAATTAATATTATTGTAGACCTCATCAATTTCCTGGAGAACTTCTTTCGTAGGACAGTTCTTATCTGCAGCCCTTAGCCAGCAGAGCGCATCAGTTGCATTGTGTGACTGACCTACGGTCAACAGATATCTAGGTGATTCAGGCAAATACGCTACAAGTATGGCAAAAAATATTGGAACCACTCCACAAATCCCAGCGAGATAATTATAAGGTGTTAGACAGCCCATGATATATCTGTGGAAAACAATGCACAATGTAGCTGATTCTTGTGAACAATTTTCTCTTTAAACCAGTTATGATATCATGATATCAAATTTAGCAAAAAATAAAGAGAGTAGTTGCCAAAGTTGAAAAATGAAGATTAGCTTACGTGAAAAGTATGCCAAATTTGACAACAACTTGAAAGACAGCACCCAAACAGCCTCGGATTTCCGGTTGAGATATTTCACTCAAGTAGACTGGAGCGACTAGACTTAACGAGCCTATTCCAACTCCTGAATATATTAACAAAATATAACAAACTTTGTGGCGACAGATTTTATTCATTTACATTTTGAATGGAACATTTTGCCTACCTGTCAGGAATCTTCCAATATACAGCATTGATATTTGAACTGCCATAGACAAACTTAACCATCCCAGTACCAACGGCAAGGAAGATATCAAAAGCGTATTTTTCCTTCCAAATTTTTCTATGCAATATCCGGCAAGAGGCGCACCCGCCACTGCTCCAATCTTTAATTTTAATATGCCAATCAAAATGTCATAATAAACTATGCATTCAATAAGTGTACATACATTAAACTCGTATCATTATTCATACAGTAATTAAAGATCCAATCCATGATAAATCTGAGGTAACCAGTTCAGGAAAGTGCCCGCTTTTCTCTATGGAATAAAGGGCTGGAGAGCTCCATCCGAGCACAGTGCCAAGACTAAATGCACCAACCGTCACTGCATACACAAATGAAAGTCATCAAAATAGAGTAAATGACAAGGTATGATGATTCCAATTAAGACAAAAACAGAATTTAATGGCAATTTTCTGTCCCAGGTTCCCAAGAAAAGTCTCGTTATCTATAGCGTACCTGCAGACGACGCGATGTATTGCGGGATTCTGGGATTTTTCCATTTAGGCGGATCACTATGAATCTCAGGACATATCACAATATCTGACTGCTCATTGGCATTTTTATGAAGGCTGTACTTTCTCTGCACCATGATGACTAAATCACTTTAAAAATAACTAAAACTGGCAACGTAATGATTTATGGCAGTTGCAATTTATTGCATTCGTTTGACTTGATACGATATTGCGTGAGTAGATCCACTACAGGACAGAACCAGAACAAAACATTCCACCTGTATCACTATCGACTTTAATGACTATGTACTTAAATGTACAGTTTGCAATTTCTTATGACTAAAACTTCTCATTGTCACACAACAATTGGTTGTGCGACGATTCGGAGACAGCACTAATGAAATTTCTCAGATTCTCTAGTAAGCTGAACAAGACGCATAGAATTGCTCTCAAGCAAATCATAAAATAAGATATTCCTGCACCAAAAAATCATAAAAACCACACCTCCATAACGAAATTAAAAGTGAAGAGCTCATTCGACCAGCAAGCCAATTTAATATGCGCAGTTTTCGTTAATAGGTCGATTCTTAATGAACCGATTCTTATTCGATGAGCAAACTAATGTTTTTCTGCAGTGATGAGTAGATATTAATACCAAGAAACCAGGCAGATCCAAAACTATACAGCAATACAGCTCATCTATCTTAAAATAAGCATGCACAAGAAATCCTTCGATTCATTGCATTTATACAACATTTCCTGAAAATTAAGAAAGCATGTTCCGTTATTGTATGTTTTTATCTTGAAAATGTTAACAGAACAAGATCAGATAAATGAAAATAATAGAACCAAGTAGGCACCTGCAAATGGAAGGCGCACCCAAACCAAATTATTTAGTACACAACAATATACATAATCATCAGCAGTACACCACAGTTAGCCAAATGCAAACAACGCGCGTGGAGTTTTGATATCTATATTCCCTTTTGGACAGGTACTTTTGGCACTGTTTTACATTGATTGATTGTAGACTGTTTGCTTTGTTTTATTATTAATTTATGCGCATGATTCTATGAATATAGCAATATATTATTGCGCGAGTTTTGTTTTCATTGTTGAGTTTGACTCAATGAAGTGGATAATCCAGGATAAACGGTATTCCATACTGCACAGCTCGCGTGGCACAATCAGTTCATTGTATGTAAAAACTGCTTTATTGCTTGCAACTAATAAAGTACAACACTTAGAACGTGTAAACTATATGTATACATAATATGATGTTTATTGCTACTTCAATTGCCAGTTTGATTCTGATTAAGTTAAAAACATCATAATGTTATCGTAGGACCATGACCTTCCAGCAAATTATTATTAAAGCAGTTTAATTCAATTTGATTCAAATAAAATAATAATTAGTGTACCAAACTGTGGAATTTCTGTTATCAAAAATTATATCATTGATCGAAATTATATATACATAAATAGTAAACAGTCATACTTGACTAAATGCCTATATATCGAAGTTTGCAAAGAGTTAAATTCAGAACGTTCTTGAACAAAGAGTTAATTTAATAAAAAGTAATTTCAATACGAACCCAAAGGAATGCTCGAGAATGTTCAATGTTTAAAAATATTAGTCATAAATCTTATAAATGATAAAATCATTTCTCATTTGTTTGTCAGGATTTTGCGTAAAATAAAACGAAAGGCAATAATTTCCGGATACACTATGTACAAACTTCGGTTGGATACCTAAGTCAATGCCGGAATATAGCTTACTGCTGCAAGCACGGGGTGAGGGGCGGCACAGTAGCATTACGAAAACACGATGCGCCACAATTCCACAATTAATTAGTGGATGCAATGTCTATGCAATATGTCAGGGTGAAATCTTTATTAAATGCAATTTAGAGGAACAAATTCACATCGATGCATAATTAGTGTGTACTGTAATATGTAGGTACTTGGAAGTTGAAGGTGTGTCTTCCCAGCCAAACCTCTTGTTCACATTCCATTTCTAACCAGACGCTAGACACAACAATAATCGGAAGAATAATCAAATATTTGATTTGTTCATTATCATCACAACACTTTTCCATTAATTTTTTTTCGCGCCTATAACAAGTACACCATATTACCGACTTGATTCACAGATAAATCACAGACATGATTTATTTTTTAAAGGAATTTGCATTATACTGCAATGTAATGACTTACTGGATAAAAATCATACATAATAAATGTTGCAAAAAATTGTATACATCAATACTATATTTTAGCAATTTATTCTGACCATTCAAGCACATAGCACATCAATACTCTTCATTGAAGAGAAACCGCCAATCCAAATGCGCAGTTAGAATTATTCCAAAAGGCTTGATGAGGAAGTAGGAAAAATTAGAAAATATCACTGAAAATGTTTAAGCATCAACAAACAGCCAACAGAACAAAATAGATAATAGCACGCTTGCAGAAAGTTCTGTATTTGTACATTAATTCTTTAGTGAGTAATGCTAACTGTTAGTATGTATATTAGATGTTTCGTTGACACAGAGGAAGTACATACCTATCATAATATGTCCAGCCAGACTGTGCAAAATCAATCGCTTTTTATCTTTGGTTCAGACTGTATGGTCAATTCCTTGGCGTACTTTGCAATGCCTGCCTACGTACAGCTTATTTACAATTAGTTGCATGATCCTTCTTACCTTGAAATCACAGGTTATTGAGTACGAACTGCTAAAAATAATCATAGAAATGAGCACAATACGCAGTACATATACCTATAGTATTCATGCATGGTCAAGTTCGTGATATAAACAATGACGTTACTTAACGCTGGCTATTTCCTGACCGTGTGAAAACTCATTTCAGCTAGCTAATGCTGCGATGTAAATGCTATTGTAGACTACACAGTTATAAAATACAGCGATGAGTTACACAAACAGTGGGCTGGTGTCTGGATTCTGGATCATGACATAACCATCTAAAATGCTGTAAACAACTAAAGAAAGTAGTTTAATATTGATAGTAGTTTGAAATAGTTTCTCATTTGTTAGCTCAAGCTTCCAGTGACAGACCAACATTGACTTGAAGCACGTGATTTAGATTTGAAAAACTAAAATAAGCACAAGTTAAGCATAACTTCTGTAATTGCAGGTAACTTTGTTCAGACATTTCAAAGGAACAGACATAAATAATGTATATTGCTTTATACATAGTTGTAGAATGGATCCGTAGTCCTGCTTTTTATGGCGAAACGATGGGATGGGAGTTCACCAGTTGGCTAATGAACAGATTATACAATTGCCTACTTATGTCTTATAATTATATGTAAAAATAAACTCATAAATCACAAATAATATGATGTGTAGACTGTAGACTACATGATTTGCACAATGTTCGGAAGTAGGTATTGTGTTGTGTTGTTTGCAATGAAATAAGTTATTTCAAATAACTACCTTATGTTAGCCAAGCATTGTTTATTGTTTCAACATCTTTTTACATCAAGGTGCAGTAAAGTGCATCTTGTATGTAAATACATAAATAATCAATGAGGCTGGTGCAACTGCAACGTAACGGATTCATGGATGAGTAGGTTATCACTTTATCAGCATTGTTCTAGTAAACTTTCCAGTTTAAGAAGAGTTTTCAATAAATCTTAACTTTAAAAATCCAAATCTGGTCTAGGTATATTATATTTTTAGTAACAGGGGCATCCAAAACACAAGGTGTAGATTGTAGGAGGGAATAGCGTCGTATCATCTGCCAGAACTGAAGCAAACAAGATAAAGTTTGCATGAGAATGCATCATCGGTTTATTGATTAAACGAAGTAGTTTTAATTATCCTTCACATTAAATCAATCACTTTAGGTTTTCTTCGTTTGTGCTACACTATTACCTAATTCAATTGCAACGTCTAGTTCCTAATGCTTGATGCATGATGTCGAGTCTTGGAGAATGAATGTGAAATGCAATCCGCCCACTGCGATTATGGGATGTGATGTGTAATTTTTGTGGGAGTGTATCAAGTAAACTTACTATAAAATATTCCCAAATATGAATTGATCATCGTATGTAATTAATATTGTGACGAAAAATCAATTTGCTAAATTACAAGGAACTTTGTCCTTAATTTACAATGTATTTTAATTGTCTTAAATAATTTTCGGTATAATTATTATCAATGTTACATAAAAATAAGCAAACAGCGATTCTGATGAAAATTATAATGATGAAGATGAGGTATCACATCAGCCTCGACGCGATTGTACTAAATAGCGAGTTTTGTTATGGAACTCAATTTTTCACAGCAGGAAATGTCTTTATTTTTCATACAAGGTCTACTGTGGAACTTGCTACGGATGTGATATCGGTTCTAGACTTTCCCAGCTCGTCTTGTTGAAAATTTTCCTCTTGAATTCTGTGCAGGCTCATGGCTTTTGTTTCAGGAACACAAGTGAAAACGAATAGTAATCCAAGTGCACACGCAGCAGCAAACAACCAAAATGTGTTGTGAATCCCAAGATTTTCGTTAAGATCATGAAAAAATCTTGTAGTGACAAAAGCCAAAGTCCAATTAAATGTTGTCGCTAGGCCGGATGCGACTCCGATAACATGACCAGGTAGAATTTCACTCATTACAGTCCAAACTAAACAGCCAACTCCACCACAATAAGCTGCATTAAACACAACAACACAAGCTAACGGAATCCAATGGACCGTTTCATATATAACTGCATTATCGTATGGAATATTTTTCATGTAGAAAAACGTCCCCAATGTCGTAAGGGAAATCGCCATTGTCGCAAATGAAAACTGCAACAGAAGTCTTCGTCCAGCTTTGTCGACAAAAATAGATGCCAGAACTGTCGCAATTGCTTGCACAATTCCAACAATAATCGAAGATAGATGGGCATCGAGACCCAGCTCTGCTTCTTTAAAAATGGAAACTGTATAAAATCCTACAGCATTTGATCCACAAAATTGATTGAAGAACATGAGACCAAATGTGATCAACAAAGGCTTTATCACAGGATAAGTAATGAGATCTTTAAGTTGACAGTCTTGCTTGTGCTGAATTGCTCCTTGCATCTGTAGAATAGACATGGAACATTTTAAAAATTACACACCTTGAATATAACTGTGCGTCATGAATAATTTATTGCGTTCTAAAATTATCTTTCGTAATTTCTGGGTTTCCACACACTAACAAGCCTACAGATATATCTTATTCAGTGGTATTCTTTTTACTGACAATAAGAGAGAATATAAAATCTCGACACTTACTTCATGAATCTCGTCAAGAATGTGTTTGGAAGGGTTGGAGATGTCATTAGAGCGCAACCACGATAGCACTTTGATGGCTTCGTTTGTACTGCCAATGGTAATTAAGTAGCGGGGTGACTCGGGAAGGAACGCAGAAAAAAATGTAAAAATCACAGGAACTATAGCACATATTGCAGCTAGTATTCTCCACGAGGTCACTGATCCTACCACGAATCTGTATACAGAAAATTATAAATAAAATTTAAAGTTAAATCACAGGATTATTGTCAGAAATACGTGCTACTGATTGGCAACGACAAACACGGGCACACTATGGACTCTTGGGTGTATGTAAATGTAACAATGATCGTATACGTACGTGAACAGTATGCCTAATGAAACGGTAACTTGAAACACGGCACCGAGAAATCCTCTAATGTCTGGTTGTGAAATTTCACTTAAATATACTGGAGCAACTAGACTCATAGCTCCAACACTAAACCCTGTAAGAAAGGAGATAACAATACAATAAAACATAATGACAATGATGCTTTTAAAGAGAATTAAACATTATTACTGTTAAGTGGTACACGTTACTTTACCTGTAAGGAAACGTCCAGCATAAACCATGTAAATATGCTGAGCAATCGCTATGATTAGCCAGCCAACCATGAAAGGTACGCCCAGTAAAAGTAACGTCTTTTTCCGACCTATTTTGGGTAATGGAATGTCCCGCAGAACAAGGAACCAAACAAGGCACCAATCTATTCACATTGGATTTGGGAATATAAATTTACTTTAATTACTTTCAAATAAAAGTGTGAGCTAAAATTCTTAATTTGTAGGATGCGTATAGGTACTCATATTTACTTACAGTCACTAGAGACCCTATCCATGACAAATGACTAGTTTCTAGATTTGAGAAATCTCCACTACTCTGCAAGTTCGGGAGAGCTGGTGAGGAATAACCTAAGCAGTTTCCCAAACTGAAGCCTCCAATCGTTACTGTAAACAGATTGCAAAATGAAATCAATCTCTACCCGACTATTTATGTACATCATTGAAACGCACAGTGAATACTTTTATTTCTGCTTACCTGCAGCCGCAGTTAAATACTGAGGAGCCCGTTGACTCATGGAGCTACAACAAGAAGATGTAGACCCATTATCATCTAAATAATTTACTATGTACTTGCTCTTCATTATTGTCAGTTAGACGTATTGATACGTCTTAGGTTTTAGCAATGTTGTCTACAAACTACAGTTTGAGCCCTTATCATTCAAAATATGATAATACGCTTCACTGAAGACGATGTATTGGAAATGTCACTCGACTAGACACGTTCACCGGTCTGATAACATTTGCAGAGACGTTTGTCTCATTTATATCGACCGGCAGAAACAAGAGATCCTACTTTAGTTTGAAAATCCTAAATCACTTAAACTAACAAAATTGGAGTTTGCATGCGATTCCAAGTAAATGATGAAGTTAAAGTGCAATGACGTCAAATGACGCTACTATTTTGTCAAAAAGGTAAATAAATCTGAAAGGGTTAAAAGATCCATGTACATATTGCTAACATTCTTTACGCACGAAACCGCTTGTGATGTTGGGGTAGTCTAAAGGTAACCTGCAATTATTGCTTATCAATATGATCAGCATCGTTATGATTTCATAAGTCGTCCAAACATAATATACCTACATATATGTACTTATGTGTTTGAACGCTAATGTGAAGATCAAACAACTTTCTAGAAGATGTACTGGCTTCCCTGCGTCATTGTTGTCATTGCTCAAAAGAACACTGATTGATGGAATTTAATAACTTTACTACGTACATGCATTTAGGCTCACTAATTCCCCTGCGCTACTTCTTGTACGCCGAAAACAATCTGACAAGTTTTTTTGTCAGACTCGCCACAAAAGGGTACAAAAGTAACGTCAACGAGTTCTGTTATATCAATAAGTACAGTGTTCACTGTGTTCAATCACAGATACGACCATTAGCGTAGCTATACTTTGTTTTTTTGTTATTTGTACGGCGACTTTTTACAAAGAATTGTTTACGTTGGTACTCAATTTGGTGTATTCAACCTTTTTTATTTTTTAGGATTTTCACTACTCCCGTAAACCGGTAAACCTCATGAAGGTATATTATGTACATAATGGAAAATCCCCAGTATCATAATACAAAATATCATTTTCACGAATTTTACCTGATACCATATAAAAGTTTGTATCTCAAACAGAGATGTTCCGAGGCAGCACTTTGATCAGGTACTCGCTTTTTCATGTTTTATTAAGGTAGGGCCCACAATTTCACCAAACAATTATAATTTGAGCGTTTCTCGGTAGATGATTTAAAATGGCAATGCAGACTTTATGAGCGGGAAATTGTTGACGACGCTTGCAATCTGACGCGATATTCCGTTTCCGCAAAATGATTACTTTATTTTCTACGAGTATTTTTCTTTGTATCTCGCAGTTCACTATTCTTTGATACCTCTTGAGGATAAACAACGCTTACTGACATCCAGACAGATCTATTTCGATGTTCACTGATGCTTCTGTCTTTGTTGCCAATAATTTATTTGCAATTTAAATTCGCTCGCTCAAGGCAAGTAAAGTAATTATGAGAAAATGTGCCGTTGTAGACAAAAGCATGGATAAATTCCTCTTCGACAAGAAAAGAGATCGTGTCTTCTTGGAAAACAGGTCGTATACAATTTAAAATGAGCGTTTGTTGCAATAAGACGTTTATGTTTATGTATATGTTTGGAAACTGTCCTTCTGATTATAGTGCGTAGTGCGTAGCGAGTAGCATTTACGAAGTGCATTTAAAAACGGAATTCTTCAGAGTTGCTGTCTCAAAATAAAACTAATTAAGTCATCAGTATAATTAGTTAGCCCATTTCAGCTTATTTAATTACACAGTTTGCATTAAATTATTTGACATTTCGGAACAGCAAAAATTGACAGAGACGCTGGTACAGTAAATTGTGAATTATATCTATGAAGGTATCACTTCCCACAGTTGTTGTAACGTAAATCCATCCTTTGGCTTTTCAATGGCCAAGCCAAGCTCTTCGCTAAAAATTATTTGTCTCTTTTCTGAACCATTGGAATCGCCAGTGTATCCGTCTGCAAAATATGCTGCAAATGCGTCTGATGCTAGTTCGGGATTTTCATCAACTTCCTCCACCTCTTCAATTATAGCTCGGCGGAGCCTATCCTTTCGCTCTTGTTCAAGTTCTGCATCAATCGACTACACATTTGAAAATTAAAAATTAATTCTGAATATAAAACTGATGGCCATGTCGGTTTTACCATGAAAATGTATTACAAATAGATTACATACGTCAGGATTGAATTCGACACCAAACTCTGGGTACTGCATATAGGTATCATGAATTGAAAGAAGTGATTTGTATACTGAATGCAGTTTCTCCTTTGGATCTATGCGAAATCCAAGTATGTAGTTTCCTCCAAATTCGGTTGTTTCGATCACAAGCGCCTTCCCAAATTTTGAGTCGCGAACTTTTATCTAAAAGAAATTGTGAGGTTATTGAACAAATCAACAACCAAACTTGTGTTGGACATGAGCAAATTTTAAAGCAATTTTAGCTCTTGTACCTCTGCAATTTGTAGAAATGGTATAGATGCATTAAATAGCTCGTTCGCAGCAGCAAACCATACAACTCGTACATTGGTTATGAAGAACGATCCCAAGTTTCCCTTAAATACATGAAAATATTTGCATGCGTTCACAGTTAAACAATGTGCCAATGTACCTATATACCTGTATTTTTAATTTACTGTTTTTTCCCAACCTGGTCACTGGAAAGATTCCATACTCCACTTATTTGTTCACATATTTGTTCTTGCTGCAGCATTTGGAGCTTTTTGTTTGCGACAATCATTGCGCTTCTCATCTTTATTTCTCTGTACGGTTTGGATTGAATGTAGGCTCTATAATGATGGAAAATCATTATGTTAAAATTCAATAGTTACTTAATATCCCACTGTAAGCATATAACTATTAACTGAGTGAGAATTTAAAACTTAAAAGTAGTCCCACTTACCTGTGCACACCCAAAACAACGGGAAACAATCGGTTGTGGTCGACAACGAGGTTTGTAAAGATGAACTCGTAACGGGATGATTTTGTCTTTGCCAAAATGTGTAGCGATTCTGTCATTCCTCTTAGTTTTGAAGTTGCCGATTTGATTGAAATCGAAGTAATAGGATTATATCCAATAGCTGGTCACGTTATAACCGATATTGCATGTTAAAAAGGAAGGATTACCACATGCATAATCATTATCACAAGTATTGGATTAATGAATAAAATGGACAATCCTTATTATCACATACATAAATTAATTTTAGGGTATTTCTGCGACTGCCAAATTATACGAAGATTTGTGCAAATTAGCTTTCCTGGTTCTCCATTGTTTCCTTTAGTATCCTCAACTGGCTCAATCACTTCAAAGATCTTTTCACCTGCACAAGGCTTTAGATACCTGCATGAATGTCAGAGAAAATAAAAATATACGTGCCAGTACTGACAATGATGAGTAACTTGACACAGACGTATAAATAATGTATGTTTAATCAGTAGTAGATTACCTTGTCATCAGGTCAAACCGTATGTCGTTATCATACCAATGCGCAATGCAGTTTTCAATCGGCATTTTTAGTAAGTATTTGCACTTTTAATGACGTTTTAGAAAATAACAACTATATGAAACACACTTTTTGATTTAGTTACAACAGTGCACCATAGACTAGTCGCTGATTTCTTAAGTTTTCTCCTTTACGACAGCAATAGTGATCAAGCAGTAACTGAATCAAAACCCTTTAATTTGCGCTGCTTTTATAGTGGCTTTCACCACACAGCCACATGTACTACTCAAATGTCTATTTGATAGTCAAGTCGGCCTTCAGCTAGAGCTAGGCCACCTGCCACCTCAAGTAGCTTCCGCATCCACTAACGAAGAGGGTTTGTTGTGAAAACTGGACCTAGCAACGATGTTGGAAACAAGGACTACTGGAATAGGAATGCACTTCACACTTGAAGAGCTATCGTCCTGCGTTCCCACTGCGGTTCGAAAATGCTCAACTCCTCAATATATAAAAGTAAAGCTTGTTTCAAATAGGGAGAATGTGGTTATGATGAAAAAAGCTCTCACATAATGTGGAAGGTGAAAATTGAATGTTGTATGATCGGTCATTCAGACGAAAATAATATAATATTACCAATGTGATCTTTATGACAAACATTTCTTTTATGTAACCATCCATTAGAAAATGAACGCGAAATTTTTTTCTGGTGGATAAGGTGTATAAAGGAACAAAGTTACTTATAACCTAAGGCAGGTATTGGACCTAGGTATGTAATATGGAAAAATTATTGTTTAGCATTTTTACCATGAATATCCGTAGGATCCAGCTATAGAACTCTGGAATCCTTTATTTTTATTGGTTCTTGTATTTATTATTATTTTTACGCATATTTTTACCGACGATAGACATTCTGGTCAACAATATGAACGGCATGAACAATCGATTTATTCATGGCTTTTCCTTGTTTTGACAGCATATTTCATTATCATGGTCCTTTTTGGCAATTGTATTTATAGCACCCTATTCTTTCCTCAAAGTCATTTACTCTGGTACCCGACTCCATCATGATTACCTTCCCGTGTGGCCATCACATCATGTAGGGTTGCGAGTTTATTCGATTGCCATCGTTAGTGTGATCACTTCCGGTCTTTGAATGAGCAGAGCAGAGCAACAACAAACTGCATTTGTTTATGATGACATGAACAAGTTTGTCTGTACATACGTGAACGCATAGCTAGGTTATTAGGTTGGCAGCATGCAAATCACTTTCAATCAATCTCACAAAAGACAATAGTCAATAGTAGTCATCATGAATTTTAACGATTTATGAAAGAATGACAGCCAGTGGTTTTGCTTCCGCTACGTGTGTAAATTGTAATGCTGTCACACTATCAAATTATATATCTGATCTTCTGGGACAATATAAACCCAAGCTATAAGGTTCACGTAATGTTTTGTTTACACTTATACCGCTAAAAATCCTTCGTGTGCAGAGTTGCATCTCATGCATCATTTTATCCGCATGTGCTTTCACCGCAGTTTTGCTCGATTCAGCGAATCCAGTTATTCATCTCTCAACCATTTGGAATTCGACCTTCCGTCAAGATTATTCGATTTCTGTGTTCTGCTGGTATTGCGTAAGAGGCGTTTCCCTGTTCAATTAGTTTGAAGGGAAGGTGTTTAAGAAAATGTTTTAGTTGCCCTGAAAGAGAATTAAGTTGCAGCGGTTGTAATATGGAATGGATATGCATACGTGCCAGTTATATATTTTTAACAAAGGTTATATTTAGTATGTCGCATATTAATTAATCAGGATTGCTTTATTAAAACAAGGCATTATTTTCATTAGCATTTTACTGACAGGAATTTTATAAACAACAACACATACTTAACTAACAGAATGACGACATTGTATACTTAAATATCCATGTAGTTTCTCTCACTTGACATACAAAAGTGGTCTATCATAATCTCAATTTGTGATCTGAAAGTCAGAAGTGTCTTTAAAAATACTTACCTACTCATTGTAATAGCGACGACATGTGGTGGTAATATTAGAGCGGATTTACATTGCCAGATGTGAGGAAGATAATTATGATTTACGGTGAATGAACTACATGGGTAATGATTAAGACACACAACCAAGTTTCTGACGCTGCGTACGAAACTGCTAATTATCGTTTCCAAATGAAAATGAAACGTGCTTCTTTCCTGAAAGATGCGTTAGTGTTTATAAATTAGAGTTATGCATTATACAATGGCGTATGCACATACATATTCAACATTACAACATAAACCCTTATTGGCACGTTATTTCTTCCTCATTAGCACTAAATAGTAGTAAATAAAACTTTTAATAGCATAAACATTTATTGAGTATTGTAATTGGCCAACGTTAACTTTTTGTAAGGAATTTGATGAACACAATATTTAGAAAGACAAGCTTTCCATATTCATAATGAGACTCTTCTCTTCTAACGTTCGTGCCATTTCTCGGTATGTCGTGCCTTCCGCCTCAACGTGTAAAATTGTCCATGCCTCCTTCATAACATTTTCTACTTGAGCATCGGTAAACTTGCAGGAAATGCTCCTTGCTCGGAGCTCAATTAGACAAGATGCTAGGAAGTATAGGAGCACTCCTACACAATAACTCCTCCCTGGGCAAATGACACGGGTTACGGCCAAAATGTCTTTTGTGTACCTGACGCCCTTTAAAATGTCATCATATTCGAGCAATCCGTTGAGCTGATGACTGGGCGGACAGTTAATTTTTCTCACTATATCGTCCACTATCCCATACTTAATGTTCACAATTAGGTGATGATTGGGGTGAAGGGAATGTGCGGAGAACTCGCCAAGTAATCTTTCTAACGCTTTTGGATTATATGCAGCCTGTTTAGCTTGCTTATCCATATCATCAACTAAACATTTAACATTTTCACTACTTCTACTGTACCCGCAACCTTTCTCGATCCCGTGCTTGTAATCATCCTCTTCCAGAATGGTGATACAAATGCACTCCCACGGGGAATCTAACTTTAAGGGATCCTTGGGAAGAAGATAGCCCTCGGCACAGTTGACGCATTTTACGGCTGAAAAGTAGGTATTCATCTCTGTTGGATCCCGACATCTGCTACATAGACACTGAAAGAACCAGTCTTCAGACAGCGACTGTTGTCTCATGAACGTTCCTTTTGTGGAGGAAATGTATTGCTGCGATATCTCTTCCCCCTGACGAATTTCAACACAGGCACGAAGTTCCATGATCAGAATGCCCCCGGGCTTTTCGTGCAGAATTGTCCTAGTGTTGGGCCGGCAGGTGTGATTTATCAAGCTTAAGTTTGCAAAGACTGCGGTACAAAATCTGGACAGATAAATTTAATTGACTCTTTTTAAACGATGAATGTCATCTTTTATAAAACTAATTTGCTCCATCAATAAAATTGCCATAAATAATTTAATTTGGGTCAAACCTTTTCTTCCCATTGATCAGCCCGTCTGCACTGTAGCAATTCACCCTATTAATTCCGACGATACGATCTACAACATCCAACTCGTAATCCAGATTGCATTCGTCCGTAAGGAATTTGTAAAATGACTTGAGCATAAACACCTCCTCTTTTACGCGTTTTCTTGCTTCCACATGAGCTTCCAGTTCCATAAATTGAGCGAATCCCTTGGGATCATTCTCTTGCAAAAGCAGAGACCTTAGGAATTGGATATAAAAGTAAAATTGGGGGCGACAATTTGATTCTATTCTGTTCTTGCGAAAAATTTTACACTCATTCAAACTATGATTGGGAATCTTTTCACACTTTTTACTACACATTGGCCAACCGCATTTTGAGCACCTAATCAAAGGAATCCTTATTAAATGTCCTTGGCAAAGCCGCCTTCTTGGTTTCACTGGGCCAGGGCAATTTTTAAAAATTGTGGCCCAAGAAAGTCAAGATGGCGGCTTTGCAAGGACTTTGCAATAAGGAATTGGACCGAAATTTGGTGTTTGTAGCTCTGGCGCAGCCTAAACAGGTTGGATACAATGGTGAAATGCCTGGAACATTGGGTGCAATGACAAGGGCTTTCTCCGTGAATATGACCTCATCGATCGCAATATCCCTTGTGGCTACCCAATAGCGTCCACAGCCGGCGCTTGACTGGATAACCGCTGGAAAACATCCCGATTTCATGTGCTTTGAGGCGTGTGCCTTTCTATGAGACGCCGAACAGTAAAATACTTTTTTGCAGTTGGTGCAGCCAGGAAATGGATTTGCGTCTTGGTTAGAGACAGGGGGAATTTGCAATTGTCGCTTGCACTGACCACAACGGTGCTGTTGCTGAAAGTATATTGTGCCGTTGCTGCTCTCACTGGTCGGTGAAAGACAAGGATCCATCTCGCTGCTGATGATGTAATTATAGTGTCATACAAGATGTCTAGTAAATATTCACGTGCGTGCCAAGAAAAATATGACAAGCAAGACTCTATAAACTTTTGACGATATTCAAAAGAACATGAGTAATGTGTGTATGATATAATATATACATAGGCACTCTTGCCTCAATTTTCTGTAATATGCAATTGTTCAGTTAATAACTTTCAGCGTGCACATTTTTAACGTCTTGTTTACTTCACCTTCCCCTTCTCTGTGCCAATTGCCAACAAGATATTATTATGTTCAAAGAAAAGTGGAAGCCATTCAATGTTCCATGAATCAATGGGTTAAGTACGCCAGGAAGCACATTAAATACATTAGTCACACCGTCAACCACAGGGAATTAGAAACGTGTAATTCTTTTCACACAAGCAGCTAATGTAAACTATATACAACACTAGCACACAAGTTTTTTTTACAACGAGAGTACATAAATAAATATAGCGATATATTGGTGCACATTTCATTGAATAAAAAAAATGCAAATACACACAGACTGAGAAGATACCTTTTTTATAATGATAAAAAGTCATATTATGATGCCATGCTTGTTGTTATTATAGCACATTTTTTACGGTTTAAAAGTCGTTTTTTTCTGGCTTTTTGGGAACAAAGCTAATATTGAATTTCGCGTATCTCTCTTGTTTTGCATTTCACGCTCCTCTTGTCTTTGTTACAAGAACGACGAATGTGTCTATTTATACACATTGGAAAACAGCATATATCTTCTCATACCACCAACCTACTCTCACCATACCACACACACACATACACACAGAAAGAAAGAACCATAAACCTAGCCATCATCATTGCAACTCTGCAATTTTTTGCTGCTGAGCTGACAAAAGTCTGATGGAATAAAAAAGACAATGAACGTTTCAAAGAGAGAGAAGCAAAATGCAAAAGGCGTACGTTTGGAAGAAATGAATGTGTTATTGGCCTTTCTGTCTTCCGAAACAGAGTGAAAAAGGCAAAACGTGTGCGCGAATTAGTTTTACATGAGACACACAGAGTTAAAATCTTGATCTGTGCGTCTCTGACGATAAAGACAAGTGTGGTAGTACAAAAAGTGTTGCTACTACTGATGCTGTTGCTGAGATGGTGCAGATTTTTTTTGAAAGCGGAAATGATGAAAGGGAATCGAAAGGGAAATTAAAGAAGGAAATGGGCTCTTTAGCTGTCTTGCCCTAGTAAATCAAGAGGAATTTCAGGATTTTCTCGAGACTTTTTTTTCCTCTGCTTCCACGGGATTTGCGTCTTATTCTTGTACGCATGAACAGAGTACAGCGTTTTTATATGAGAAGGACTAGCAAGACAAAAAAATCATAATATCGTCTCTAGTATTTGCAGTAGACTATAGTATCAATACAATGCTTTTCCCCAACAAATGTAAAATTTAGAGGAACACAGATGTTCAATATATAAAACACAAAATAAATATCCTGTTGGGTAATAAAGAATCCTCTTTTGTGTTTTCTCGGGAAGGAGGAATGAATGGATGGACACCAGGTTATATAATAATAATAAATAAGTAAAAATGGGATGAGGTTGTGAATGGCAGTTCAATCTCCCGAAATGGTCTGTTAAAGTCCGCGCTGTGTGGATAGTTATACCTCTGCTGAAATCTGTATGGACCAGGATTTTTGAGATCACATACGAACAATAATACAGCCGCGTAGAGAATGGGAGAGGAAAATGAAGTGATGGTGATTTTTGCCTCTTCCTTTTTGGATGATTTTGCTGCAGCGAAGCAAGTCGCCTAAAAAGGACTACCGCACGCACTTTTGTACTCGTGACATTGCCAAGTACTCCACAGGGAGAGAAAGTGAGGAAACGGTCACGATGATGATGACATTCTTGTTATTGTATAGGTACATGTGTACATAGACAGCATCACCAGCAGTACAACAGCTTGGAGCAAGCAAGTAGAAAACAACAGAGTGTCGGGGAAAATAAAGAGCCTACTTTGTAGATTTTGCAAAGCAACAAGCCAAACCCAACAACGGCTCCCCACATCATATTATACGAGACTATACTCACTTTAGGCATGTATATAGACTAGTTATGTATGTAGAATCGGTGCGGTGGTAGACATTGAAGTAGTAAAAGGTACCAATCTCATCCCACGCAACACGAACAAGGATCAGCTCAGATGATGGTGTCTGAGGAGAATGGAGAAAAGTTTTCCTGATCAACATCCTCATAGAAAAAAGACGATGATGATGACGACGAGATTACATTATTTTTTTGGAGGAAAGTACTAAGTACCAAGCGAGATGAGACCACAACTTGTACAACCACTTGGCACAAACGTGAGCAAAAAGAGTTGTTCACTATAAAGAAAAGTGGAACTAGAACATGCAAGGCTCCTTCGATCAGCCTCTCTAGAGTGGTTGGAGAATGCGTTGATTAATCCATATGAATGAGAAAAAAACTTGCCATGGAACACAACATAGGTATTACCCATCCAAGCAAATCAGTATATGGACTTTTCGTTTTTTTTCCAAGATTCGGAACTTTTCCAGCGAGAGGCGAACACGGATACATTTGGTATGTATTATGTACCTATACATACATGTACTTGGTATTTTTCATGATCATCACGTGTAAGGCGTTTTTGGTTCATTCCCCAGCAGCTTTGCAGTGTGCAGGGTTTGGAGTTGGGCTGGGACTTGGGTCGCAGTTGCTTCCGAAGAAGGAATGGAATGGAAGCGACGGAAGAATGAATTTTATACATCCGTGTCGTTCCGCTCGCAGAGAGTTGGATGCATTAATGCTGTTAAAATTTATGCACTGATCTTTTTATATAATAGGTACACTACATACTACTATATTCATATGCATAATAATAACTGTTCCATGCATGGTGTATTATATATCGCTTGTGTGTGTACATGTGAATGAAAATGCTCATGTTGCTGTAAAATGGAAACGGAAAATGAAGAATGTGGGATACTTTGGGTGAACTAGGCAGATGTTGCTTACTTGACAGCGTTTATTCATCTCTGTCTACTTTTGTGGGTTAATTCATCGAGGGATAAGTAATGGGGAAAGGATACACCCAGGAAATACGGATACATATAGGCAGCGCAAGTAAATGTTGTAAAATTTCCAAGCTTTCCCAGCAAAAACTCAACTCGTTGCAAAAGTGGATATTCGTTAGTGGCGATGATCGAATTTTCTTGCCGTTACGTGATATGTTATTCATGATCATAATGGCACTGTCAAAAATTATATGTATATGTATGATTGATGTTTGTAGTCGTTTTTTGTACCAATGTAATGACGACAGTTGGCAAAGTCTTCATTTTTTTATTTTCACCATCGCATATCATCATCAGTGTTTTCGTGCCATGTAGGCTTTTGAGAGAGCATGAGTGAGCGATGCGAGTAATTTTCGGTAAAAGTGTGGAGTAGTTGGTCGGGACAAACTTCATGGATGGTTAAGTACATCTGTCGCTGACTGAAGTTTGACAAGAGGTGTCATGCGGTAAAATCTTTCTAGCTCTAATAGTACTTTCCTCTAAATTATTTTCAAAATGGAGGTTGGAAAAAATGAGAGTTTTTAAGAAAACATTGATACAGATTTGTACAAAAAATCATGACATCATACATGTAAAGTTTTCCCTAGAGGCAAGCATTTTCTTATAATTACAAAGTAACGTTAAATATTTTGACAAAATACGTAATATGTCTACATTCTATGAACGATTAATTGTAAAAATACAATTATTGTTTGTACATACTCAAATTAAACACAAAAAATATTGCGTAAATTGGTCATTAATTTTCCATGTCAAGTGTTGCTTGATTGGTTCTCCATTGAATTTAGCCAAGCAAAAGCCCAGCAGAACGTCAATTGAATTCATTGTGCCTAGACCTTGGCCTCGGCTTATAACGCACATACCAAAACCCACCATGAAACACCTGTGCCATTTTGCATTATTTGTCAACCCAATTGCTTATCATATAAATGTACATATGTACGCATGTTATCAGCCATGCCTCGTGTCAAATGTAATTAAAACACTACAATTCCTTTTGTAGATACAATTTACAAGACTGTCCACAATGACGACATCATTGACCATGCATAAAATGGTTAAGTTCATTGGTAAAGCTTCCTCACGATCATTAACTTATGACAACTTGAACAATCCACAAGCTTCTTTTACAACATGATTAAAACAACCATTTTCACACTTGCCATTTTTGGCATTTTAATGGTTTCTGCAGTTCCTTTGCAAAAGGAGAAAGAAACTAGACGATTGATCAAAACGAGTGAAACAAAGCCAGCCGAATGGTTAAATGAAGCTGAAATTCAGACTTTAACTAAAAATGATCAAGGCTTCATAGACGTCACCAATGTGAAAGAGTATTCTGGAAAGCCCGTTCACACTGGAAAAGGTACATCTAGCAGAAATAATACATGAGAAAGAGAGTGCGTAGATAATTGCTATAATCATCTTGCTTTTTCCCATGTAAAGGTGTTCCAACAACACTCCGGTATCAGGAAGTGGTTACAAGAGCCATTCAAAATATCAGCCTCACTAGAATCGAGGACTTTATTCAGACTTTCTCCGATTTCCACAATCGTTATCTGAACCTCTCCACGGGAGTGGAATCTGAACAATGGCTCCTTTCGCAAGTAAACGAAAGTGCCCAAGGGTATGCAGGTGCCATCTCCGTTACCGAATTTGAGCACCCCACCTGGCTCCAGAACAGTATCATTGCCAGAATTGAAGGGGCTGATCCAAATCTTCGTAGTGAAGTAGTCATACTTGGGGCACATCAAGATTCCTTGAATTCACAAGGACAAGAACTAAGATCTCCAGGTAAAAACACATTGACTATTAATCCATTAATCATTTATTAATAATAATTTCGGTGATTACAGGTGCCGACGACAATGCCAGTGGATGCATTGTTCTACTTGAAGCCCTTCGTGCGGTTGTAGCCCATGGAATCATCCCAAACAGGACAGTCGAGTTTCACTGGTACGCCGCAGAAGAGAGGGGCCTACTAGGCTCCAGGGAAATTGCCAGAGCGTACAGAGACGCTAATGTCACTGTTATCGGAATGATCAACTATGACGTGGTCGGCTACTATGTTGATGGAAACGATGATATTGCCATCATAACCGACTATGTGGACCAGGAACTCACAGAGTTTCTGCGTATACTTGTCGATGGATATCTTGTTTTTGGTCGAAGGGAAAGAGGTAAACATAGTTTCATGCTTTCTTTCTATTAATAATTTTAGGCTCCTATGAAAATGGTTTTAATTTGATGTTGCCAGAATGTGGATACGCTTGTAGCGATCATGCCGCGTGGACAGAAAATGGCTATCCCTCCGCCAGGCCTACGCAAGCAGTTCGAAATGTATGTACATTAATGAAATCACGGACATTTTGAATATGATTCTATTTCGTTCACCTAAATGTATATTTAACCTTTCAGGGTCAAATGCACACCATATACGATACCATTGACACTGTCAGCTTTGTTCAGGTTCGAGAATTTGTGAAAATTGCTATTGGATGGTTAGTCGAATTAGCCGAACCCGTCAGTACACTTTAAAGTTTATTTTAAATTACCAAAAGTGACAACCAATCAAGATTAAATTTATTTATTTATTATAACAATGCCAATAAACAATAAAAAATAAAAACGTCAATATAAAACCGGAATTTCCAAACCCAGGTATTAATTAGATACTGGGAGATATGAATGCTTATGATATATGTGCGATAGGGTCAATAGCCATTCATCAGCATCATACAATAGACTGTATCAAGTACGTAACCAAATCCATTACCCTCTTGATATCGATACAAGATAACTATACAGTTGGAGAGCTAAAAGCTATACTCGATTGTCATTTTAAACTTAAACCTGCCATGAACTTTCTCGTCACACACGTAGCCTTCGTAGAATCACACGTACACGTCTACTTCATCCTCTCATTTTGCTACAAAATACATATGTAGAGCGAAGCACCTTGACTGTGATGGTCATTAAATGATAATGTCATATATTAGGTCGTCAGTAATATAAGTGTGCAAATCTCGAGAATTTGTCTGCGTCATACTTAACACTGATCGTCTGATACTTTAGCCGTAAAATGTTTGCATAACAAAAATTGTGTTGTCACATAACTGATTGTTTTGAAGTGGTGTTAGCAAACATTGTCGTGTGCTTAACAAAGGTCGTTCCATGGCGCGTTTTTCATGATGACATGATTGGAATTTTGCTTACTTCTTTTACCACGAGTTTTCGTCATTCGTTTTTCCCATACGGACAATTTTTCCAATTCGGAAGGTTTCCCCCTTCACTTGTTAAAAAGATTAAAATTTTAATGATTTACTGAACTCGTAAACGCGATTATGTTTTGTACCGAATAATATGCACAAAATTGATAAGTAATCCAGTGCTACCAATTGATATGGAGCTGGAGAAATACACTTGAAAAGTTAAATATAAAAGCTCTGCATTATTGCATGTTCCTCACATCAGGAACAGACTTCAGGCTCTCTTGAAATTCCAAATTGAGATTTAAAACAGTTTTTCATTTTCATTATGAAGCTTGCTACTTCAATTTTGGTTATCTCGCTGGGAGTGTTGGCCGCAGTGGCCACACCCGTTGAGAAACGTTTGATTAAGACTGCTGAAGACGAGCCAGCAGTTTGGCTAACACAGGCAGAAATTTGGAAACTGAAAGAAAGCGGCTCTAATTTCATTGATATCACCGATTATCCAACATTCCCATTAAAAAATGTCAACGAACAAAACACCGACGGTAAGTATTATATGCATATAAACATGTACATGCTAATTAAGTATTAAAGACCATTTTGAGATACACGCCTCTAACATAAATTCATATCAATCAATTTCAGCCATTCCAACAACGCTGAGATTCCAGACTGTGGTCAACGGACTTCTTCCCAACATCAACAGGGCTCGTGTTGAAGCTTTCGTTCAAGAATTCAGCACCTTCCACACTCGCTACTACCAGTCCGCTACTGGTGAAGAATCTCAACAATGGCTTCTTGCTCAAGTCCAAGCTAGTCTTCAGGGTTACGCTGGTGTTTCCTCTGTAAAGGAGGTCGATCACGGTTTCCGTCAAAACAGTGTGATTGCAAGGATTGAAGGTTCTGACCCCACCCTTAAATCCGAGGTGGTGATTTTGGGAGCTCATCAAGACAGTGTCAATTTGAGAGGCAGTTCCCAGAGATCTCCTGGTAAGTTTACAAATTACGCTACAACAATTTCCCTGATATAAGAAGACTGATGTAAGCATCACAATTTTCAATTTTCGTTTTAAAATGAGCAAAAACTATACTGAACAATATGTATAAGTGAAAGATCTTCCTATCTTGTCAGTGCAAGCCAAGACAAAATGTTTTCCAGTATGATCAAATCATAGTTAGTTGTCTGCAATGAGAAAAGTAGGAAGCTTCATATGGGGGTAAATATTGGGGTTTTAATAACTGAGAACCGTTGATTTATCGGTTATAAGCTGAAGTAAATCAGCAACTTCATTAACCCTTCTCCAGCAGAACCAAAATTGCCTTTGCAAACGCTAGCATAAAAATAGGCATTTTAAAAATAAAGGGTACTTTACACTTCAAAAAACAGTCTGGGCCCACCAGAGATTCACAATAAGAGCTGGTTTTAAGTTGTAGAATTGGTATAGGAACAATGCCAAGGGCAAAAATTCGAAGAATAGTTAGCCTAGAACTGTTAAAAACTGTTCGATTTTAGCTTTCATATAGCAAGTTTCGATCAAATGTTTGTGAAATACATAGAAATGAATTCCTTTTTTACATGTTACTCCTGTTTCATAGGGTCAGATATTCATGTGCATTTTTTCTTTTTAGGAGCGGACGACAATGCCAGCGGTTCAGTTACCGTTTTGGAAACACTCCGTGTTCTTGTTGCTGCTGGAGTCATTCCAAAAAGATCCATTGAATTTCATTGGTATGCCGGAGAAGAAGCTGGACTTTTGGGATCCGGTGCCATTGCCCGATCCTATGCCCAGTCAGGAGTCAATGTTGCTGCTATGATCAATTTTGACGTGGTGGGCTGGCAAGCTAACGGAGTTAATGACGTTGGAATTTATACAGACAATGTCAATGTTGCGCTCACTCAGTTTTTGAGAGTTTTAGTCGATGGCTATTTAACCTACGGAAGGCGAGATGTCCGATGTGGGTACGGATGCTCTGACCACGCCTCTTTTCATCAATCAGGCTTTCCTGCAGCGTTCTCAGCAGAGGTCGTCTTCCACGTAAGCTTACTTACAAAATCTACATCACATAAATATTCTGTATTTAATAAGCCAAATTAGATATATAATTTATCTTATTTGATTCCCAAATAGCCACAAATGCACAGTGAGAATGATAACTTCCAAAGCGTCGGATTTACCCAAGTCGTCGAATTCGTCAAGTTGGCAATCGGATTTGCTGTAGAAATTGCTGAGCCAAGCAACTAATTCATATTTTGTACCGTCCCACATAATTGAAAATGTGTTAGAATGACCAAAGTTGTAAATATTGTTAAGGATTATTAAAATGGGTAACAACAACTCGATGACTTATGACCGCAAAATATTAACTTATTCTCATTTTTTTCATATGCACCTAATGCATGCTAAAGTCATGTCGAAAACCATGCGTTTGCCAAACCACACACATTGACGTGTACTCGTTATTATTTCCGTTCGATTCACAGGATAGTGCAAACCCAATTTTTAAGCCAGCGGAAGTTATGGTTCAACTAAGAGTAAGCCCGAGAAAACGTACATGGAAACTCTCAACAACTTTTGACAACGGTCAGTTGGAGACGCTTGTGTATAATCCCCTTCTGCATTCCGTTTTGTCCCTTGAGCCAGCGACATACTAAAAAAGGGAAAAGATTGTAAATTAGGAACACGCTATCCGTGCTCCATCTAAATATCCAATGAACATATAGAGAATATATAGGCATGCGGATTTCAGCTGTAATAAACACTGGGAAAAAAGAAAACCAACCGCAACACTGTGAACGTAGACAAACAACACGATTGGTGCCAGTAACTTTTCATATTTTCATGCGATCCTATGATATAGAGTTCAACTTGTCACCGCGGTACTACTTTTCAATCTTAATTCCAGTTCGGGATCCATTTTTCTAATTATTTTCCGCCGGTGAAACATAAATAATCTCAGTTTACTAAAAGCTCACACACTCGTAAAATTTAACAGTATCGGAAAGACGAGCAAAAAGCTTTTAATCAATTCAAACCCCCGTCGTGTTCACAAGCAAACCTCTGCGCTGTTTTCCGGAATTTGCCCACGTCATCGAGTTGAGCGACAAGTGCGGCGCACTTTTCACGAGCTTTATTGTTCCCGCAAATGAGATTTACGTTCGTGACTGGCAGAGTATTTTGTCGCAGCGCCCCAGCCAACTGAAAAACTTGATCATGGAGAACCGAACAATGGTGGACCAGCACATTTTTGTTGGCACGCCCATTTTCCAGTTTATCGCCCAGAACAAACGCCTCACTGAATTACGCCTCTGTGACCTTCCGCGAGATGGAAATTTCTCTTTGCTCTTTGTCAACAAGCCATTTGTGAGCGAAACTGACGACCTGTCTGATGAAGATTTTGAAAAGCTTTTGCAAATTCGCCTGAGCAAGCTAGAGGTTACGGTTGACGGTGGGGATCTGAGTATTTGGCACGACTTTTGCTCAAATCAAGATAGGATGGAGGTAGTAAAGCTGGAACCTCACCGACAGGATGAGGGATTCAGTCCTTCCCTTCTTTTGGCGATTTCGCAGCGGAATGCGTCGACACTTTGAATTTTGCAGTTAAATGTCGTTCTGGAGCTGGATGGAGAAACTCGTCGTCACAACGCACTGAACCTTGGACCGCTCGCAGCAGCCGTGAACCTGGAGGAGGAGCTGAGCCTAACTCGAACTTTGGTTCGCCAACGGTATGAGCTGGGAATAACCATCGAAAATCTTGCACTGCTTCCGCTCTCATTCTGCTACATTAAATTTAGTCGTTTCGATCCATCGAACCTGGACATTATAAGGATGGGACGGCGGCTAACCCAGCTGCGACAACTGCAGATTTCCAATGACTGGCAAAAAGTACCCGCGTCACTCTTCAGCATCCTCTACAGCAACCCATTGATGGACTGCGCTGCGCTCTTTCCCTTCCAGGAGGAATATGACGTTGAAGAACTAAGCCAAGGAGCGGCGGATGCGTTGGAATTTCGCATTGACACGGACCAGGTGCAGTTTAGCTTCACGAACCATCGCCTCGGGGTTAAGAGTCAGGAAATCCAGTTTGATTTTAAATTGGACAAGTTTTAGAACCTTTGTGTGTGGAAAATGTTGTAATTTTAATTATTTTCATGCTGTTGTTTTTCTCTGACAATTAGCAATTTAAACTTTTGGAAATCTATTTATGAAACAAATATAGTAAACTGACTATTATTCCTAATAATTATAATTCGAGTCCAAAATAAATATATAAAGTTTTTTGTTAAATTTAATACTCATTCATGTGACGATCATTACGTAGTAATTACTCAATTCAGTACAGTCTGCTTCATAAACTGCATCAGATTGTGTGTTTCACATCATTAAATGCGCTCACGACCATTTCTATTTCAAAATGATTGAAAAGTTTGCTAAATTATTAGTTTTTCTTTTTTGAAAAGTTGCTAAGCCTATTGGTTTGCTTTTGTGAAAAGTTTGCATTTTTCGTTTCCTTTCTTGAAAAGTTGTCAATGCTTGCGTCTTTTATTATTGAAAAGTTGGCAATTCCAACTACAGTTGCGATGATTTAATTGACGGTCGTAAGAGTCGTCGTCGTAAGAATAACTAGTAAAAAGTTTCGGATAAGGAGGCTACAGCGTTATAGGTTTCACATTTGTAACAATCCTAGTTGGATATTAGTATTCCTTTAATAGTGTAACTCTCATTACATACATTTCTTAATTGCAGAATTTTTACAATAATAAAATAGCATAAAATATATTTTCCACAGATTTGACCTTGTATAGCTTGCCGTGCCGTGGGCCTGGTACTAATACATGGAACAATAGAGAGGTAGGTAGAGCGGTGAACGCACAAAGGATTAGACAATGCTTGTGGATATCCGAAAATTTTCCTAACAATATCTACCTAGGGCCTACGTACGAATTGTGTGAAAATTATACACACAAGAAATATTTAGTTGGATTACTGTTGATGATCTTGTGTGTTGAGCTCCACTTTTTAAGAATATAAACACTGCATGTATAAAAATCGGTCCGGATGAGAAAATTACAGTGCAGAATTACATGCATAAGTGTAATATTGTTTCCACTGTGCTTCAAATCCATTTGCAGGATAAAGGAAAATTTTCTAGTAAATGACTCGAGAAACTGAAAAATATGCTGGAATCTCGTGAACGTAAAAAATTCATGAAG